>JAKRBP010000567.1:221947-236764 GCA_022398575.1 Heliothis subflexa | reverse complement strand
TAGATAATGGTACGGAACCCTTCGTGCGCGTGTTCAACTAGCACTTGGCCGGTTTTTTATAAGGCGTGTACCTACTTTAGGTGCTCAAGAAAAAAGGGGATAAAATTAAAAGCAAAAAAGTATTTAAAAGCTAAAAAGCACGTGTAAGTACAGTTTTGTTCAACAATTCAATGTAAATTCCGTAGAAAAAAGGCACTTAATCGCAATCCCAGGCGTGATGGTATGTGTAGCTTTAAAACCTCGCAAATGTCATTAGCAGGACTCTAAGGGGTGGCGAGGATTAGAGGGGGAGGTCACTGACCCCTGGCCGGTGTCGACCCTGCACATTGTGCGGTGCGCATGCAATCTTATACGTGCTTACCTTGATGATTTTCTTGTACGTTGGAGATTTGAAAGTTATTGTTTTGACTAATTTGGTGTATGCAGATTTGCGTTGAACAGTGCGAAAATGTTTTCTTATTTGTTGCTCGTACAAAAATAAATGGCACTAGTTAGTAGCAGCGTTAAAAAATGGTGTCCCAAAATAACTGGTGCATAGATACAATTCAATTTTGGAAACGCCATACATTCCTCAAATTTTGGATTCGGAATGCAGTAATTGTTGAAAAATTTCATATCCCAGTGCCATTTTTCAGGAAAGAGCCGTTTGGAAATGAAGAGTTTTCAATTCACAATTCAAATCTGAAACCGTTCCAAATTCGTGCTAACATGGAATGTCACTCTTAACAATTTAGGCACTTATGTGAAATATGTCTAACCCCAAAATTGCTACATATTTATCCTTATCTCAAAAGCCAACCCCAACATAAAAAATAAGTTTACCTACAAAAAGCATTTTCGTAAAAGTTGCTACTGAAATATGTGTCACCGTCACTTCTATCAAAATTGTTATGGGCGAAGTAAAGACACCTTATTTATATCTTTTTCGTTTATTACAAAAAGTTTTTTCGTTAAATTTTATCGGTCATAATTTTATTTTCCTTTCTCTGTAAGGAGGTCTAGAACGACACCAAAGTTTTAATACCTCGTAAAGATGAAACAAATGTTGTGTGTTACGGGAACTGCACCAAAGTCTATTCCATCGCTTTTGAGCACCTAAATAAAATCTTTTTTATTGTGTGTTAGAGATAACAGCTTGTAATAATGAAACATACAAGAAACAGCGTTGAATTTTTGAAGCCAAAATTCGAAATTTTCAAAATAGCTTCGTGCAGAAAGGCGTCATCCACTGAGTGGGTTCCATCGACTTCGATAAAAAGGAAAATTAATCCTCGAGAGGGATTGCCAAATTAGGTCGTTTTATCTTCGTTTTAGCCGAGATATCTACCGATTTCGCTTCTGACGTAGGTACGTTTTTAATGTATCTCTCTCTTTCGAGATAAAGTAATTGGATTATTATCAAGACTAATCTTTATTACGAAAATATCTGTTAGTCTTGTTGTTAACAATAAGGCTTTTCAGGTAGGCGTTATCAGTTTCCCGAAAAGTTTTAGACTGAATCTATTAGGTACTTTTATTTAAGAATTTATCTGTTTGACTACCTGCCTCATTAAGGTTTAAGTTTCTTTTACGGAGAAATTTTCATTTCTACTAGTCTTCATCATTAGTAACAAAATACCTGATTTCTAATTTTATCCCAGGTTCTTTGAATTGGTGTAAAATATTTTGAAGGTTTCCATAATAACCCCTATATTGAGAAATGGCTAGGCTAGTGATCATTAGATATGGGCTTCATTGCTTTCAAGAATTTTATTTCTTACCTCATCGGCATAATTAATAGCCCACTATTCGATTTATGAGTATTTAAAAGTAAAATAATGTTGTGTTCGTGAATTAACATCTCTATTGCTCTTAGAAAGTATATTTTTCTTTTTCTCATTTCTTGCTTCTTACCATTCAGTGCTATTTAGTTTAATGACCGTATATGATTGGCAATAAACAGTTCAAATGCTATTAGGTGTTACAGTTTTGCGTGATCTGACGTGTGAATCAACGTTGATCTGAAGATGTCTACAGTGAGTATTGATGACAAAAGTGTTTTTAAATATGTTCTAATCAGTTTTCAAAGTTTTTTATCACCTTACTGAAAGAAATGTGAAAGTAGAAAAATGGTTTTTAAAAGCAAAAGCCTGGGCTCAAACCTCAATCAGTCTATTTATTGGTGACCAAAGTGATTGACTTCGGATTGAGACATGTCTGTTGTGATCAAACGCAAGTTACCTTGTAGCTCCAGAAGGATGGTAGCTAGTGCGTGTGAACATCCAAAAGAGAGATTCTTATTCCTTGAAAGAGGTAACAATGTGTTACCAGGTCGACTCAGTAGTGATATTGAAAGATATGATTTTTGAGGCTCATGGGCCTGGGCTGGAGGTTAATATTGCCTGTGAGTGTATATCTCTATGAGAAAATAGACAAACACTATGTTTAACAGAAATTCCTCGAATGCGGGTCTATAATCAAAATCTTTTCAGTACAGTACAACGACACATTTAAATTCAATTTCCCCAAGCCGGTCACAGAATTAATGATTGCATTCACAGTGAAATGATGAATGAAGTAATGATGTAAATTGCTAGTTGCACATCTACTCGTGACCGGCGGGCGGGAGCCGCGGGGTTCGCTTAGGTCATGGATGCGCGCACGCAACGCTCAGCCATTTGAGGACAGTAAAGTACAAATCCAAGCAACAATGAATTTAAAATTTTATTTCTACGTAAAATTTCCACCTCGAATTTAATAGGTATGTCAAATATTTCATTATCAACAAAATGTTCGCTTAAAATTTTAAGCTGTGTTATGAAAATGTTGCCATCAAGCGGGAGAAGTTCTCGTCAAAAAGAAGAACTAGCCCGTTGTACTTTATCGATACACAATTTATTCAATACGGCAACTTTCGCGTGCCGATGTAAGTTGCTTTCTGCTCGTCCCGTAGCTCTAAACACTAGTCAACGGCCTGCAAACTCTCGCTAAATAATCTAAATGTTTAGTTGAAACGCTACACTATTACATTGTGATATCGCTTTAAACTATTTAATTAAAATTGTTCTATGCAATCTCGACAAATTGAGGGAAACACGGTCGACGTGTTTTACAAATTCCATTTCACCTACTTCATAACTTTAATTAATGTCT
Organism: Heliothis subflexa; assembly: GCA_022398575.1. Lineage (NCBI taxonomy): Eukaryota > Metazoa > Arthropoda > Insecta > Lepidoptera > Noctuidae > Heliothis > Heliothis subflexa. The sequence goes on along the minus strand of JAKRBP010000567.1, from coordinate 233,632 downwards.
GCTTTGTTTCTGTTCGAACTTTGAATCGTACTAATGCGATTGCAATGGCTTTATTTTACATTCATTATTTATTCTATGTATTATATTTCTCCACCATTAAATCTCTACAATTTAAATATAAATTTCATATTTTGAACATATTGAAATATGCATAATTTGTAGGATTAATAAATGTACATATTGAATAAAAGTGTTCATTGATTTGGATTAGTAATTCTCGCAATAAATTTATTAACTAATTCAAACGGCAAATATAAACGTTAACTAAACGCTATATATCTGTTAATCAAATGGTTATAATTAACTGAAATAAAGAGCAATACGTAGTATTTATATTTAATACGCTGCGTACTACATTGCGACTGCCGCAAGCGTTACCAAAACATAATGCGTATTTTTATTTACACTGGCTGGAGTTGGTCGTACGGATCTGCAATGCGTATGAATAAGTCGTATGTAGTACGCGGCGTATTCAAACGACATACCTACTTGTAAATGCAATCAGCAGGCCGCTCAACTCAAATGTTATACAGATCGATTGCTTAATTTAACAGATGTGCTTATTGTTTTTCTTTTTGCCTTGAATTTAAGATCCTTGTATATTATGGGATTTCTGTATAGGTATACCTATATACATTTTGAAAACTTTTTATAATTATTGTTGATTACATAATGTGCAAGGAAAACTATTTGATATGATGTTATCCACTTTCATAACAAAAATATATTATAATGCGATTTAGCAGTAGGTACCAAGCTGCGCGATGCAATTTCAATCGAACACATTCGAAACGAATACGGATGAAATAATAATCTTGGTGAATATTTTGAATTTATACCACTTCAGTTAAATTGCTATAAGCCCTCGGGAGGAGTTCCCTCGAATTTATTACAGCAGACGTCTCAGATGTTCGGATATTTCGCCATTTAGTGCTATTTACGTTAAATTTGAGACCGTAAAGATTTTATCTAATTTATTGCTCGTATTTCGACATTCCCTTTAAATATATCGACACTGACGCATCTTGTAGTTTAAACGTTTATGTGATTGTTTCAGATACGAAACAGCTACGGATTGGCAACAACATTGCAGATACAAGGTAAAGAAGCATTTTAATATGATGCAAAGCTCGTTGCTTTAATTAAAAAGTTCAAGATAAAAGTAGAATACAATTTGGGTTAAGTGTGTGCAGCAATATGGAAATTGAGGTCAGATTACCTAAGGAACCATACTTTACGCTCATTTCCATTCCTTGAATCCGTGAGACCAATTGAATTTTTTATTGGAATTCTCTCTCTGTTAATAAAATAAGGATAATAGGATAAAATTGGCTCCGTCTACTTGACCCAAAATATTTATGTTCGGCGAATTCTGTAACAGTAAATTATTATTGTTGTTTTTGTGTTTAGATTTTTTAGGTTCACCGAAGGATATCTTTGGACGTAAGTAAATAAAATTCAGGGAAAATTAATTTGAAAGTTTAATTATCTTCCGTCTAGCCTTGGGCCATTTATGAGTAATAAATGTTGTAGCCTACCGTTATTGTGAACGGATGGGAATTATACAAACATTTTGTTATAAAAAGCAAGTATTTTTATAGCTGCTGATATTCTCTTGAATTTATTTATATAAAATGTATTGCAAATATATTTAAAAATACAATGGAACATGAAATAGAATTATTTCAAAGTAATTTTTAACACTAAAAGCGACACCGGGTGTTGGCGTACTGGCCTACAAAATAGCAGTGTGACCACTTGAAAAATGGCACTGGCAGCTAGCTCCGATAATGTACGAAGCAGAACAATCCATCAGCCGTGGTGGAACTACTACCTACCACCCCATTCCCATACCACCGACCAAGGGCCCCATTGTACATCTTTAGTTCTTCGTAGGGCTGCGAAACTTTCGCTATTCGAGGTTTATTAATGCCCCTTTTCCAAAGAATTATTAGACCATCTTACTTTAGATTCCATTAAAATAGCTTCAGTTTTAGTTTAGTTTTAAAGTTCATAATGTCAATGTCAGATTTACTATATCAACAGAATTTTTACGTTACAACTCCCAACACAAAATTACGTGAGGGGTAATTTATTTTACACGCTTGTTGTATAATATTGTTATATTATGTTGCTGAGATCGATATGATATTCCCAAATGTACATATAACTACTTGCAAGTTTCATATTATGTTGCCCTACTATTACCTAAACTTCAGTATAAGATAGCCCTTTCAACTTCGACAAGTCGTCAATCAACTCGTGAAGCCAAATTTTCTAATCATACCCGAGGTGGGAGTCCCTAAAAGGGGCCTTCCAACACGATTACCTTTTCAGTAGCCATGGTGGGGATTTGGCGAGAAAACATCGCCTGCCATAAAATACAGCTATACTTAGAGAAGAACATTAATCAAAATTGTGTGGATTTTATTTACGTAGCTTGATAGAGTGTGCGTGTTATGTTATTGATAAGCAACTATTTTGTTCCCAGGAATCGTGCTGGAGAATATGGACGATAAATCATGCTCAATGAGCGCTCGGAAATGAAACAAAAAACGAGAAAGAAACTGTTCAAACATAAACAAACTGAGGCGAAGTTATAGCCAACACATTCACCAAAGTCATGTGAAGTTAATGTTCATTAGTGCAACTGTCATATCGAAGAAGCATATCTTGTGACAATCGTAAAATACGAAGACATATCTCATTATTTATGCTAGTCACCCTTTTGTGATTATAGATAGTGTAAACATTATTGCTCAAATTCTATAAAGAAAATTTTATGATTTAAACATCCTAGATTTTAATGAAGATAAGACTAAAAATATTCAAGTTTTGAAACATGTACTGAGCTAATCAGACAAACATAGAACTTTATCCAGTCTGTATCTTGATAAGTTGTGACTAGAATGAAATACTACAGCATGTTTTTCCGAAGGCGGACGTTGATACTAAAGGCTGTGCTCATACTGACAGCGATATGGTTTATGGTTGCTTTGTTGACCACTAATGGCGGATCAAGGAACGCGATCGTAGCACCAGCGATCGAATACGATGATGCGGAGGCAAAGCCCTTGAAAATGGCGAAGCCTACGTCCACAAAAAGGAAGAGCGAGACTTACGGCAATAATCTATCTGATGGTGAGTGTTATTTATGCATTGGAACTGCATGAGCTTGCTTGGTGTAGGTGTTCAATGAAATACCAGAAACATTGATAGCTTTACACAAATATTGCACAGTATCACCCACAAAACTAACTTACAGTGCTAACGATAATACCGCAATAAATAAATCTGAATGTGATGAATACCAAATAGATAAGGGGTACATTTTATTAGGTATGTTTCGATAAGGAAATCTTTCTACAGAAATCAAATTGTCGATCGAGTTTCCCTCGAGATCAGAAAGAAAGAACTTCGGATTTCGGAATTCTTCGTTTTTTATTTTTATTTATTTCGATTCTGAACCAGCATCCCACCTAAATTATAATGGCATCAGTGCTCCTGCTTGCATTTATAATATTGTTTTCCGTATCGTCTTTATTTTCTTGAGAAATGTGTCCTGCTGCGATTGTCTTTTGGCAAATACATACAATACAAATGGTAATGAGGATAGACGTAACGGTATACTGGACTGAATTTCTAACAGGATTTTACCCAAGAGCATTATAACAATGACTTGCCGTTGCTTTTTCGTTTCTAATCTACATTTTTTTTATGAAAACAGTTTGCCAGTAGAACAATGCCCTAGAACCATGTTAGATGTTCAGTCGTAAGCCTGTAATATAACCATGCTTAAATCAGCGCTGAACCTTAAACTCCTTGTGACGGGGATGACAAAGCACCAGGCTTTAAATGAATGATTACAAGGTACTACTAACGACATCTCTTGGCATCGGGTAGAACTAACTGACACTATTTGAGACAAATTATTCTGAAAGCACTACACTACATGTATATGTAGATACTATCAGACTGGTAGCCATTTTATAATGATAATGTCAAGGTCACGCTTTAAATTTTGCTAAGCCCTGCACCGTTTAATATTTTACACTCGAAGTATTTCTTTTGTTTTTTTTTATATGTTTCACACAGCACGAAAGAAAATACCAGCTCGTTTGGCTGGTAGGCTTAAAGGAATTAAAGGTAATTTTCCAAAAATGAAAATATGGACGTTTTGTATTGCATAATAGAAAAAAATCGTTAAGACTGTATACTATATTATTATGTAGGGTGATGAGGTGTCAATAATTTTAGTCAAAAAATCCCTACCCGTAACTCAGACCGATTAATGTATAGACAGGGACCAGATAGCGATTATCATATTTGTTACTGTCCTGGGTAGCCTATAAGTTTGGTTTTACTCCTAATTTCTGATTTTGAGAAAAATATCACGTTGGGAACTAGAAATATTTGACCATCCATGACATCGATCATTGGAGGAGTCAAGAAACACATTACGCAGTCTATCAAGGTCACTACCAACATTGGCCCTCCAATAGGTAGCCATTTTAGGGGAAAAATATTACCCACCTATCTTTTCAGGGTCGACACTCCGTAAGTTAGTATAGTATACACCCCTCACGTGATTTATTGATCTGCATGTTAGAGTTTGTTAGTAGCTTCCTATATTTCGACATTTTGCATGATAATGTGCGTTTGTCCGTCACAGCACCAACGCGGGTCGATTGGATGGGTCGGCTTGCGGGAAATGAAGGTAATTTTTAAGGCCTTTGTTTGTTAGTCTTTGCTACGGAGTAGTAGGTGAATGGAGTATGCATAAGGCTTGAAACTTAAAATTGATGCTTCCAATCAAGATGGGGATTCCACATCTCTGTCCGTAAATATCCGTATATAAATTCATATGATTAGTACTCCATTTGTTTAGTACTCGGTAGCCCGTACCCTTAATTGTAGATTATCTATTCGTTAGTGTAATATATATCTTTTTGTGGTTGGGGATGTAGAATAATTAGTATTTTGCCTATAAAACGGATTGTATGCCATAAATGTATTGATGGAGGACAGTTGTAGCTAACAGCTGTACTACTAATTTACACTGCCATTACACATATTAACCGCAGATGCTCCATAATTAATTACCACACTATAATTTATCATTTACCTAACAAGTTATGATTTTGAACCACAATTAATTTAATCTCACTACTTTGACTACTAAACTCATTTTTGAATCCGATTTTCGACGCATTACTTCAGCTCTACTCATTCAACTTTCTAATTGACTGATCATGGGTTCAGTAAAAATGAGTGAATGAATTATATTGCAATATAATTGCAGCTAAAGGGCATTAGTTTTAATAGTTTACATCCCGTAGGGCTTGGCGTGATCGCTGCCCCAGGCTCGGACAACGCTCCCGGGGAACTCGGCAAACCGGTCGTTCTACCGAAGAATATAAGCGAAGATGCCAAGCAAGCCGTGTCAGAGGGATGGAAGAAGAACGCCTTTAACCAATATGTTAGCGATCTGATATCTATTCGAAGAAAGCTGCCGGACCCCAGGGATGAGTGGTAAGGAAATAATATCAAATCCGTGTAACATGTTGCATGAGCTACGACCTGCGAATACCCGGAGGATTCAGGGATTTCCGTGAATCCTACCCTCTCTTATCGCATTTATCTGAATCAACGATTTGCTTTGTATTGGATAAAGTACAATATACACAGTCAAGCGACCAAGAATTTTTCTACGTAACACCGGATCGGTTATATTGTGAAAAATAGTACATTTTGTAACCTAGTCTTATCTCGAGCCAGCTCTATTTGTAATAAAATTTCCAACGAGAGGCAGGAAATAATAACTTGGAATAAAGATAAGAATTTTATTTAGGGTTTCAACGTTACAGATATTTTTATAGTATCGTTGGTTTGATTTGATTATATCTTTAGTTGTTTTAATGATTTTGCTCTTATCTAGATTAAGAAAATAATTTGAAACCATATCTTTAATGTTATCCGAATTCAGAAAAATAAGTATGCTGTTTATATCTCTGAACTGCTATGCAGATTGTATCTTTAAAATTCTAAGTAAATACTTATTTGACCAGGTGCAAAGTGCCGGGCAGGTACTTACAAGACCTACCGCAGACGTCCGTCGTGATTTGTTTCCACAACGAAGCATGGTCGGTGCTACTTAGAACCGTTCATTCCGTACTGGATCGATCGCCAGCGCACTTGATCAAGGAAATCATTCTTGTTGATGACTTTTCTGATATGCGTAAGTTGAACAAAAATTCGCACGATATAAAAATCTCTTTTATCCTATATTTTATGCAAAAAATAAATAATAAAAATAGTATAATTGTTAAATAAAAAGTAATAAGTCATGCGTTTTTACAGCTCACCTAATGCAGCAACTAGATGATTACATGTCATCGCTACCAAAAGTTAGGATAGTCAGAGCTACACGACGTGAAGGTCTTATCAGGGCGCGTCTTCTTGGAGCCCGATACGTCACTGCACCCGTTCTTACCTATCTTGACAGCCATTGCGAGTGCACTGAAGGTAAAATAATATAATTACAGTAAAACCAATCCCTCTTAACGAGCAGTCGTTAACCTCGGCTATTTCATTCCAGGATGGCTCGAACCATTACTAGATAGAATTGCACGTAGCAAGAGTACGGTCGTGTGCCCTGTAATTGACGTCATCGACGACAATACCCTCGAGTATCATTATAGAGACTCATCTTCAGTCAATGTTGGTGGTTTCGACTGGAATCTCCAGTTCAATTGGCATCCTGTTCCTGCGAAGGAGCGAGCGAGACACCAACATACTGCGGAGCCTGTCTGGTCTCCGACTATGGCTGGTGGTCTGTTTGCTATAGACAAGGAATTCTTTGAACGACTGGGGACTTACGATAGCGGTTTCGACATTTGGGGCGGTGAAAATCTAGAGCTGTCATTTAAAACTTGGATGTGCGGTGGAACTCTAGAAATAGTTCCGTGTTCGCACGTCGGTCACATATTCAGGAAACGTTCACCGTACAAGTGGCGGACCGGTGTCAATGTACTCAAGAGAAATTCTGTGCGATTAGCCGAGGTGAGAATTTTGTAACATTGTAAAACTTAACCACTTTACGTTTTCCTTTTAGATTTAAACTGAAATCTTCCGTTTCGTTTTAGGTGTGGTTGGACGATTATGCGAAGTACTACTATCAGCGGGTTGGTAACGATAAAGGTGATTTCGGAGACATTACCGGCCGTAAAGCTTTAAGAGAAAAGTTAGGTTGCAAATCATTCGAGTGGTATTTGAAGAACATTTACCCCGAACTGTTTATTCCTGGAGAATCTGTTGCTCATGGCGAGGTACGTTTTGATTGTTTACTTCAGTTGTTATACCTAATTAACTATGAAATAATATAAAGTCATGACTTAAATCCAACCATCGTAATCAGCAAGATTATTTTTTTCTATGCGCCATTGTTCTGCATAATAATGAGTGCAAATTAATGAAAATGTTCTTCGAAATTATTACTTATACAGATCCGAAATGTCGCCTTCAAAAAGATATGTTTGGACTCTCCGACGCGCAAGTCAGATCATCATAAGCCAGTCGGACTATACCCGTGTCACCGGCAGGGAGGAAATCAGGTCTTCTGTCGAATTCAATTTGACCGATTGCGGCAGTACCACTTTGCAGGAGTTCTTGTTCAAATTTTTAAATGTTTGTTTCGGTTCCGTTCAATTTTCCATTTTATTGCACTCTTTTATGCACGTTGGACAGCACGGTTGTTTTTGTCTTGTTGCACCAATAGTCACTTTTTTGCATTTGTTTTTGTGGCCACAACTGATAGGTTCGAAACGGAGGCTTCTCATACATCTGCCTTGATGGTGTGACGGTCGCTGAGAATGAAAGAGAAGAAAACCTGCCAAATGTCAAAGTGCACAAGTGCCACGGTACTGGTGGCAATCAGGTACTCCTATGAGACAAGGAGTGTATTTGGGTTGGACTATATTTCTATATTGGGATGTTAGGGGCTTTCATAATACCTATTTTGATATATGAACCTCATGAGGAATGATTGTTTGACAAATTCTATAACAGTTATTTATGTTTTTCATCTTCATTATCACACACTCCAATGTCATCATTCGTTTTGATTTTGTTTCTTTTTGTTGTAATAATAATAAAGTATTGTTCTGAATGATGACGTTGGATCAGCACGCTTGCTTTTGGCACGCCTTTTATAACTTATGGATGGCATCAGATCGCGAATCCTGGGTCGGAAATGTGCCTCGACTCGGCAGCCGGCCCCGAAGATATGAAGAAGCCTGTCAACGTTTGGCCATGTCACGGGGAATACGGAAATCAGGTTTGTCGAAGGCCGCCACGTTATTCAAATCTACTGCTTATGCTTTATCTCGTAGTTTTGGGTGTTGGTGCTCATCTTCGTGTTGGTAAGTGGTTGTTTTAGCAGCTTTAAAATCAAACCTAAATAACACAATAATGCATTGTACGGTTACTACTAATCGCCAAAGCGTTTGCGTGTCACGAATTTTATGCTCCATATGGCACGCATATGTTTTGTATATTTTCATTCATATTTTTTGCTGTACTAATGCGATAAAATTTGCAACGGATTATGTTAATATTTTTTTAGTACGTAACACAGTAGATGTTGTAAGTACATTTTTAATTCATTTAAGTGTTCCAACTGTGTTTGAATTTGAACCTGCATTTACCCTTTACGATCTTTTGAGGGATAAAATGGAGTTGTAGATTAGAAAACGGATTTTAAAGTATGTTTACTCTTCCAATTTTGGTACTGCCGCGAGGTAAATTATAACTTTTAACGCCAGTTTGCACAGATGATTGTTCATTTACGAAATAAACGATTCTGGGTTTAAGTACCTAATTTGCTTGTTCAAATGTTCTCATTTGTAATGTGACGTTATCATTCGTGTTAACTGGTTCTCTAGTATATAAGTTATTTTATATTCCTAACGCCTTTTATTTTATAACCCATGTTTAACTGACCATGTTTATTTTTTTAACTGATTGTAAACTTGTTTTCTGTTTTATTAGATATACTTTGTGGTTTTGGCTTATTGGGTTATCGGGTATAATATTCAGTAATTTAAAATATTGTACTCTATGGACATTAATACTTAATGAAGTGCTTAGTCCCAAGTAACAAATTATATTATTTATCCATAATTATTATATTATTATTAATTACTATGTTTTTTTAACCGACATTATAAGAAGATGGTTATCCATTCGGTTGTTCATATATATAGTTTTATTTATTTAGTTAATAATATTGGAATTGATTGGCTTTTATTTCAATATATTTGTAAAAATATAATTATCTTCAAAAACATTGTAAATTATGTCTATGTATATTCATATAAACGTAGAACAATTTTATTATTAACAGGGTCCTTTAGTAATTAGTTGTTAATGCATATTTCAGTACTGGATGTACTCGAAGAACGGCGAGATCCGACGTGATGAGACGTGCCTGGACTACTCCGGCCATGACGTAGTGTTGTACCCCTGTCACGGAGCCAAGGGCAACCAGCTCTGGTTGTATGACGTCCATGTAAGTACTGCTGTATTCAGGTTTCTATAGAAATTGGTAATATTTTTAAGAGACTGTTCAGCAAACATAAATAATCATCTTTACACTACGAAGGTACAAACAACTCAAGTCAGCGGTTTTTTTTTTATAAAAGGCGATTAAAAGAAGATTATAAGATTAACGTTGCAATGGGGATTGAGTACTTTACAAGTCATAAAATTAAAACTAATTATACAAAATAACAGCTTTCATCCATTTTGATGGCCAATTTCATTATTTTACAAATGTTTCTTGAGAATTTTAATTGAATAAGACTAATCTTAGACAAGTTGTCGTGAGAAGTAATTTACTTTGTAAGATTTTGGCAGAATTAATTTGCTGAGTTGGGTAACGAACAAGCCAGTACCTGCTGCTAAATATAGAAGTATTAAGTCAGCGAAATTATTGCGAGTGGTTCCGTATAAATTATCTTCCCTTTCCTTATGAAATACGGGAACTGTCAGATGAGACTTAGACTACGTTAGCGCTTTACAAAGCCGGATACAGTTTTGAGTTAGATTTGCACTACTAAGCTAGTCACAAACTGAACCATTTCGCATACAAATCAGTAGAGAAACCGTATTCAATAAGTTCCCTATTATTTGTTGCAGACGAAGTTACTGAAGCACGGCTCAAGTGAAAAATGCATGGCAATATCGAGAAGTAAAGACAAAATAGTCATGGAGACGTGTAACGAGTCTGAAGCGAGACAAATGTGGAACATGGAGAACTTTAACCCTAACAGGCTATCTCCCGAGCTGACGGGGGCAGAGTAGCCCGAGGCGCATTTCGAAGTGCTGTTCATTTAGACGGCAATGACGATATAAATAATAATGTGACTGTGACTTAGTGTTAATTTAAATGGTTCACTTGTTGTCTGATGCAATGAATGCTTGTAGTTAAACGTGTATTTTATTGTATAGTGGGATACTACGAGCTGTTTATCGGTAGACGATAAGGCTTCATGTAAACAGGCTTGTTGTACATTTCGATTGCTGATAAAATATGAACCCCGTCGAACTTGGCCTACTGACGACTGATGTGTTTGATTTTAGTATCGCTTGAATGCCATTTGTTTAGTTCCTACAGATTCTGTGCGAAATGTTCTGGTGAAGAGAATTTGTGGATGGTTAAATTTTTGCGTTTGTCAAGAACTGTTTTATCGTTGGTGCTTGCCTATGTTTGTTTTATCGCGAGACACCTTTATTTATTATTTCTAAAATTGTTATTAATCTTGCTGTTGTTGGAAAGCGACATTTTATTTTTGTTTCAAATTTCCTTTTACTTTATGCAACTGTTATACTATTTAATGGGAAACTTATCTAAATTATACATATCTTTATATATAAAAACGTTTTATCGATATTTTCAACTAGAATGAATGTTTATTGCCGTCTTTTTATGATGTTTAAAGTGTTTTATGTAAAAATTAATGTTGTAATAGTATTCTTTATCGAGTATTAACTAACTGGTTAGATTTTAGTATACACTTGAACTGTACATATCTTTGATATCCGTATGCTTCAATATATTTATTACTATTACTTAAATTGCAAAATGCACGACCTAAGGAATAAGTCAGTGACTGAAATATGAAATGAAAGTCAAAACGAACCCTTTTATGAACGCCTATACGTCATATATCAGACCTAATGCTGGCACTTAGCATATTTGTTGAAATATTGGTTACGAGTGGTCATTACAAAATGGGCTTTGTGGTTAAAGCAATAGCGTTCATTCTGCATAAGTGAATAAATCAAATATCCCCACGAAATGCCAAGTTAAGTGCTACCATGACGTTTCATGATATTTACATATTCACATAAAATTCTAATGATATAATTATGTCTCCTCCATCAAATATGAAATTCATTGCATATATGTGTATCAAATATCACGTAAATGCAGTTGGTTATTACAAAAAAACTTAAACAGACGTTTGATACAGTGTTTATGAAGATTTATTCGACTTTTTAAACACCTGTCAAACGTCTGTTTAACTTTTTCAAAATGATACTAAGTATTTTTATTCAAAGGTCAACAATACACCGAGGGTGTTTCCAAATAATATCAAAATTATTTTTAGTTATAATATGTCT
>JAKRBP010000555.1:343871-354373 GCA_022398575.1 Heliothis subflexa | reverse complement strand
TAAGATTATCGTTGAGTTTTGGGACACCCTGTATAATACTAGCTGCCGCCAGCAGTTTCACCCGCGTCCCGTGAGAACTACTCCACGCATCCGAATAAAAAGTTATAAGTCCATATTAAAAGGACCATGCAGTACTGACTGAAGACTACTGTAGCTGTTGATATTCAGGGTTGAATTCATAATGAAAGGATAATGACGGTGTTTCAAATCTGCAAGTTATCATGGATTGCAGTCCCCGATTATAATGAACGCTAGCCGTTAATTATTGTGTAGCAAGTGGTATTCTGTTCCATGATCCAGTTTCATTTTCATCAATTAGGATTTTGTAATTTTTTTAACGGGGGGAAAAACTTCAAGGACTCTGGTCCACCCGCGGTGGAGGGGTATACCGGGCTCTTACCGGCTAAAAACCACCTGGTATTGCCTTCCCTTAGCTTTTGTCGAGAGCACATGTATTGTCACAGCAGGGCATTCTACCGCGCTCCTGAAAGACGGTAGGATTTTGTAGGTACCTATATCTTGTTCTATTTTGTCAGTGTAAGGTTAATTTTGTGTCATGAAGGAAATTCGAATTAAAACCATATACATATTTCACAAAATAAACTATTTATTTGCCATTTCTATTTGCTATCACTTAAAAATACATCGATGTAACAAATAAATCGGTAAATCCATTGACACAATCTTAGTTATATCTCTCAACAATTAATATTTACTAATAATGATAAATGCATTCTTAAATAGCTAAAACCCGACCAGAGAAATAATTACACTCAAACTGCAACCGTGTAGGATATTGCAATAAAACCAAGATAAATACAGCTTATTATTATTTAAATAAAACAAGTACAAATTCGAATTCATTAAAAACAAGGTACGTTAAGTTGCCATTAGTGTAATTTATTTATAGAAAACTATATTTTCCTGGTAAGGCCTTGTCCACTATGTACAGATATATAATTAGGTGAGCCTCGCAGATTCTAAACTGTATAAAATTAATGACGTGATTTGAGGTGACTAAAGTAAAGCTTCATATAATTTTACCAACAACACTTGGCAGTCGCTGCCGCAATCAGAAGTTGCCACGACCGCCGAGATTCGGGTTGCTCTCGTGCACACTGCGAAAATAAACAAGTCGTTAGTAAATTATTATCGTATCTACAGAAAAAAATAATAATTCTAATCCTTAAAGAGATAAAAAATCTGCATTGTTAAACAGTCCAATATCCTTACAAAACAGGCCTATTTTTTTTAAAGAGACAGAAAGAATAGATGTTGATTGATGTATGAAATAGTTACAGTTATTTGATGTTTTCTATTAATATTGATGTTCACATAGCAGTAATAAAGGTTTGAAGTTATACAGTAACTCACAAGAAATACACGAAACAGTAAAATTCAGAAGCACACGAGAAAATAGATGTTGTTAGTAACAGAACAGGAGCAACACAGAAGATTATCTTGATCCGAAGATTGTGCCAACACTTTGTAGGGAGATTAGTGATTTCTTGTTATCCAAATCAAAACAACAAAATCACTAGTCTTCCACACAACGCGTGGCCTTTGGCTGAAGCCCGTTAGTTGATGAACACCTAGAAATGTTAATTAGCACACAAGTTAGTCACAACAAAGGTTACAATGAGTTAGAACATACAGTTGTGATGGATGATAATGTCTAATACTTCTAAGTTTACAGAATAAGATTGTACAGAAATAACAAGAATGGTAGGTACATGTGTGAACACTCGAAATGTCTACGCTCCCGCTACTAACAAGTGTGTGCATGTTTACCTGAGCATCACAACATCGACGTCACACAGTCAAATCCGTTCAACAAACTCTACTTAATCTTAGTTTGGTTGGGTGCCAACTCAGGGAACTCTTCAAACATTCTATCGTCAAAATAATATCGTGTTAGTAATAATATTGAATTATAGTGATAGATAAATCCTCAACCAAGTAAAATGTTAACAGCACAAATCAGTTGGACTGGCAATATTAGCAATGGTACAGTATGGTAGTTATTGAAATTGATGTTGACATGCTTTTCAATTTGGCATGAAATTGTGGAAACATGATGAAATCATCGAGCATTACACAGTTTAGCGAAAACTTCATCTTGTGATGTCATGTTGGCATAAAGTACGTATGAAGAGCTCGTTGTTTGTGTTGCCTGATTGCAGAGGGAGAGGTGTAAAGTGTAGGTGTAGATAGTAAGGTACGGACCTCTGTTGCAACAAGTACTGCGCCATCTGTATGCGCTGTGGGGTGCCGGTGATGGTGATGATGCGGTCGGTGGAGCCGGGTAGCGGCTCCGCGATCTCGATGCCGGCGCCGCTCTCCGCGCGGATCTTACGTATGCGCGACCCGGCCTTGCCTATTATCGCGCCCGCCAACTGGAACGGAAACAATACTGCCATGTTATATGATGCGACCTACTTTAGAAATAGTCACAAATGATAACTAACTGGTATATTTTTTAATTATATTTAAGTTCGATTTTATAATTGAACTATGACAAAAGAAGATGTAATGACAAAGTTGAAGAACACTAACGTCTTTCGGAATGGTAACTTGTGTGGTGGTGTCCTGCTGGTTGCCGCCGTTATTGCCGAAGTTGCCGCCCCCTCCCCCCGCGCGGCCCCCGCCGAAGTTTCCACCACCAAAGCTGGTGCCGCCACCGCCACCGCCACCGCCGCCGCCACCGAAGGCACCACGCGGGGGGCCACTGAAGCTGGCTCTAGGACCGGGGCCCCCGAAGTCATTAAAGGCAGCTCTAGGACCGCCGGGTGGTCCGTTGCGGCCTATCGGTGGGCCCCTAGGTGCGGGCCCACGTCCGGTGGGCCCCATGGGCGGCATGCCGCGTGGCGGGCCCCGGGGTGGGCCGCGCGGTCCGGCCCCGCGGGGACCGGCGCCGCCTCCCTGTCCGCTTCCGAAACCTCCGTATTCGTCTGCGTAAAAGTCATCGTAGTTGTGCGGGTCGTAGTTCTGAACTGCGCCTTTGATGGGCACCTGAAAGTGTACACAGGGTTATAAATAATGAGTCACTATAGGTGTTAGTGCAATTGTGCAAGATTAGATGTTTTCTTAGTGTTTACCTGTCGTATAAGGTCGAGCACCTCCCGGACGCCGGCGGCGACTGCGTCAGCCTTGCCCACGAGCTGCACGACGCGCTCCGTGCTCTGCGGCGCCGGGTTCGAGAATATCTTCAGTCGAGCGCCAGTTTTCTGCAAACACCACCACTTTGTTACGATGTTGTTTAAACACTCGATATTATGTTGATGAGATTGATTGACCGTTTTCTGGCTGTCGATTTAATTTAATTGCCAACAGAAACCCGATTGATTTACGATCGAAGCAAAATAATCACAATGTAGAATTATTTTTTTTTTGTAATAGGTGAAAAAGTCTGCTGAGGCAGTACGGTTGTCGTTGATGATTAGGCCGAGTACCACAACCCCTCACTTTGATTAAAACATGAACATCCAATCATATAATAATGTTAACCTAGTTTCGACAAGGGCTAAACCCCAACGCCCTAATTCCAAAACAAATTACATAACACATAGGGTAAGCTCGGTTGTTTACGGCAATCTGTCGCGACATAGTGGAGGTGTCGTAAAGTGGCATGAGCAATCGATGTGTGATCAATTACCGATATTAGATAAGGTGACAGTAGGTGTGCGGGCCGCGGCGCCGGGCCCGTGCCGGTGACGTTTGACAGGCGGCGCGGCGCATGCGCGGCGCCATCGACCGGCGCACGTGGCCGCCGCCCGACCACGCACAAACAACGCGCCCGCCCTCCGCACACGCGAGCCACGCACCGCGACGCACCGCCTACTGCCGACCATTACTCAATACTGACGCGCCTCTCGCAAACTAACTTCACTCTTCTATAGACCATTCAAAAACACTGCACTGCCGCCTGGCGATCAACTTATTATCCAACTCAATTGTTATAAATATTATTTAACACTTGAATTAAATATTGAATTGATGAACGGCGAGCGAACGCGATCGAACGTACGTGATACGCGGCGCAAGTGGGGCGCGGACGGAGCGAGCATCCCTCGAGGGTGGTCGGTCGCGGAATGAGCGGCCGACTGGCGACGCGTGCAACACCTGCCCGACCTCCCCTCCTTGCACTTGTGGGGCTCCTAGAAAAGCTCGCACGCGCCACGCCTACCACATGCCACTACGTAGTTATGATCACACAGAAAATCCATTACAAAGAACACTGAACAATGCGCCCCCAATTACTCAAATTGTTTACCCCATTGAACACGACGCATTAATTGTTTAGATTTTTTTAAGTTAAGTTAGTTGAGCCTACGACATTAACTTGGGATGGCAAACGCTCGTATTCCGCATCCATCACAAATGTAAACCGCTTCAGATCCTCGTCACGAACGCAAGTCGGGGACGTCACTCACTGTGAATAGGATCCGCTGGTGAAACGTCCGCGACATAATTTATCAGTATACTGCGAGCTTTGTGGCTACAAGAAAACCGAGCAGCTGAAGTATATAACGCGATAGATGTTTCGTGACGTGACCAGATTTAAAATTTTTACTGGACCGGTAACGAAATAAAGTCAACCATATTTCATGAACATGCCAGAATATTTACAACATACTGTACTTTGCACTTCCAATCAATCATAAAGTTAGCTCGTCTAACCATAAAAGCTGCTGCAAATATTTGAACACAATTTGTCTTGATCAAACCCGGAGTCGTTTTCGCAACGAAGATAAAACGCTAACCGATGAGGACGTTACTTTCATCAGGGTTTGTTCAATTTGTTGCGTAATTTTGGAAAATATATACTATTTTTGATGACGAGCCTAAAGACCAATTATTGAAAGCAATAACTATTTCGTATATTCAAATGTTAAGATTCAGCAGTACATTCCAGTACAGCACACACAGCAACTTCAAAATATGTTACTGGCGAGATATTTCCCTTGGGCAACGACTGCTAATCAGCTACTGAGCAAAGCGTATTATTTTCAAACGGGCCGAGTGAACAACATTCAAATCAAGTACTATTCCCTGAACCACCAAACAATGGAAGACAAGTTTGATTTCAGCATACGTTGAGTTCGTTAACTGCGAAGTCAGGATACGGATCAACAACCCCTATCTAGCTTTTGTTCGTACTATTGATCCAAGCGCTCGACCTGAGCTTGATAATTCGAGTTAAAAACAGCTTTCTGAAATCTGTGCCAAAATTATAAGCGTACTGGAGACTATCGATGTAGACTAAAGAAAACATTTAAAATCTATCGGTGGTCATGATTCGAAGCAAAGAAGCCGTATGTGAACCGGTGCGGTTCGATCGGAAACGGAAGCGGACAGGTCGCGTGCTGGCGTAATTGTCGGGGACGCCGCCACAGGCCGGTGTCACCCGCGCCTAATTACACCGACGACATATGCGCGCCTGCTGCTATCTGTTATTTGTCTAAATGTAAATAGCATTCCAATTGTATTCCTAAAGCTGGTTCCATTGTCCTGATTATTTGAACCCTCAATATGAGTAATTGTGGTGGTGCCATGAGAACGTATTAACATATCCGCTGTAGTTTTTATGTTGTACATCAAGGATGTGGAGGAGGATCAGAAAAAGTCCCGCGCGTCACGTGCGCGGAGCCCCGGTAACCCGACGCCGGCGCCGCGCGCTTCCGACGGATGAAACCCTACATGTGACATTACCCTTCGGCTATTCTACAACCCACTCTACCAGGAATCACAATTTCATCACAAGTACGCACAGGCTTCCACAAAACGTTTTGTTTCAGCTTCAAAGTTTCAAAGAGAAGCCCAACGTGTGCCTAATGTTAAGACGTCCTGAAGAATCTTGAGGGGTGATCAACTAACGCTAACAATGGTTCTCCGAGTTTATTTATAAAACTTCACAATACCCGATGTTAGAAATAAATCCGTCCTCACCGAAGTAAATGCATCGCATTGTACAAAGTTTACCTGCACGATTCAAAGATAGGCGGCGGATGCGGTACCATATGTTTGAAATTTCTATTTATGTAAGAAAGAAGGCCTCTAAGGGGCGAAGAGCATTGTGCAAGTAGGTAGGTTGGGTGAAGCCCAGGTGTGCGCGAGCTTTTTGTGAGGCCTTCCGGCGGCTGGTCGCGCACCTGCCGCCCGCGCCGCCCGGCCAGCTGCCGCCCGCGCACGCGCCGCGCCTCTAACCTACTGTAAGAAGACGCCTGCCCTAAGTACAGTTGATACTGGAGGTCGGTAACCTCTCATTAATATCACCTCCAGCACATGTCGATTCCCTTGCCTTTTGAATAGCATCAATAATAATAGCTTGCGCGAAAACACAATTACCTTTGTACTGCTGAAGACAGCCCTATTCAATGTATTTTTTATTTGGTCCGAATTTCCATGGGGATATTGTTAATTCTATATTTTATAAAGAATTCTTAGTCTTGTTAAATTGAGGCCGAACCGTAAATTTAACAAAGGAGTTGTGAGAACAGCTGATTGATGGCAAAAAAAAACGCAACGAAAAAGGGAGCAAAATGGACTCAGGTAGATCAGTTATTCACGATATACATTTTATATTGTTTCCGGAGAGCATCAACACCGATACATTGTTAACATTGTTCGTGAGACACACACTTGTACATAACGATATACTCCCAGACATATCGGCACGTCCAGTAGCGTCTCTGGCTTCAGACGTAGTTAGTCAAATCTCGGGACAAACATCAGCTAACTAGCTCGAGTTATGAAATGCAACACCGCTAATAGCTAGATTGCGAAGTTGCGGCATCTCGTTCGGAGTTTGGGAAAACGTCGGCACGTACACGTTTTATAACTTTCAGCAAAGTTGCTCGAGTGGTAATTGATCCAGCGCGATGCACTTTGCAGTGATGGAGAGGAGCTTTGCTTTATTTTTTAAACAGCTGTGAGTTACAGCGTCGACATTTTTAAGTGAACTCATTCCTTCGTATGCCTTTTATTAATCGAAGTAGGAATAACGCATCTAGAACTTAATGAATTTGGTGTTTTTGTAAGTTTTTATACAGTGAATCTAAAAGTAACATTGTCGATAAAGAGATAAAGGTTCGTGCCGGCAGCTGGTTTCGCATCTGCCTCGAAGCCCGTGCACCGGCACCACGTGGCCTGAATGCCATCGGGCTCCATTCGATAAAAAATCCTAAGTATAACTGCACCTTCGCTCGGCAGATGACTGCTAACAAGTCGTTAAAAGCTCAACGCATCTGCTCACCTCAATTATTTCTCGTAGATATCGGGATGCATTTAAAACGACGATGACAACAATAGATACGAAATGACGTTCTAAATATAGATGATGCTACATTTATCTGAACTATCTTGATTCCTCAAACTCATCACACCTTTCCCTTTGAAATAAGGACGACATTCGCGTACTGTCAGCTATTTATTTGTCACACAATATCGCGGAATTTTAGTGGCGACCATTGTTTTATCAAGAAAATACACTCAGACACCTATACCATGCGCTATAGAAGTTTATCAACATTGAATAGAAATATGTAGTATGAACAGACCTTATTGTAAGGTATAAATACATTGTTAAGGATGCAAACTAATAACACCGTGTTAGGGGCGTGAGAAGTTTACAAAGCAAAGTAAAGCGTAAGCTTACCTCTCTCAGTTCTTTGATCTTAGCCCCTGCCTTGCCGATAACGCAGCCTGCACGGCTTTGGTGGATCAGTAGACGAACATCCAAATCTTCGTTGCTACTCTTCGGACCTCCCTAGTGAACCAAATCAAACATGAAATAAGTATTTTTCTTAACAAGTAATTGTTTTGATAAGCCAAATAGATTTTTTATTAATCACAGAAATGCAGTGGCGTATGAAATTTGGTAAACTTTACGACGAACTTAGAAACGAAAATTACATATTACGTAATACTTACATCAGCCAAACATGGCAGTATTTCTTTTACGATTTCCAGAATCGTGTCGACATCCGGCGCCGTTATCGAGAGTACCCTGAAACACACGCATCATTAGTGCTCACATTTGCGCAGCTCTGGGGGTATAAAATCACAGCACAATATTAACGGTACAAACATATCAACGGTCAGGGAGGTCTGGACTCGTAAACTGAAGCATGATGGCGATGAAACTTGATGTTCGTACGTGTCGTACTCAGTCAGATGCCTTCCAGCGCGGACAGAGTAAGTCGAGTGAAAGGATTCAGTCCTAAGGGAACAGACTTATAGCGGCTAATGAGCGAGATGCGAGGACACCGAGGTCGTGAAAGTAAGATCAGAAGGCGTCCAGTGCGACACAGTGCAATCCTGCGGATGTGATGAGGACGGGAGCTCGAGATCGGAGTAAAGCGCCTAACGCCGGGAGCTAATGATGTTTAATAAGATTCCGACTCCTGACTGTTGACGAGTGAGTAAGAGCTCGACTCGGGCTGTACTTGTAAGATTTGAGAGTAGATGTTGGCGATATAGTTTACCGTTCGGGGCCGGGGCAATCTGGGACTGTTATAGAGGCTTTGTACTGCGTGGCGGGGCGGCGGGTGCGGGGCAGCGGCGTCCGGCGGGGCGGGACCGGCAACCAAGACACGCTGTAGCGGCGCCCCGCGCGACTACACTTGCTAACCCTAGCCGCGCTTTTGACCATGTTCAACTCTTGGATCAGACTCATTAAACACTCTATTATGTGGAGTTGAATGTGGCCAATGGCGTCGGAATAAGTGTAGGCGCGCGGCGCGTCGCGCTACTAGCCACAGGGGCGTCTCGGGGGCGCTAATGACCTGCAAACTGGCTGCCGGGGGGTTATTCTGTCTAAAGTCTACGGACTCGCCGCTGTCGCAAGACTCGATGCCGAGATGGCCATCGAATCTTACGTTCTTCTTCATTCATTATAGTTCCCTTTGCTTTCTACAAGGCAGACTAGAATTGCGCATATCATGATTAAAGTATAAAGATACGGGTCTGATTGGTTTTTTATTACCCAATAGGAGCACAGAGCAGTACAGTATTTAGAGTTTATAAGATTGGTAGACGTACCTGTGGCGAAAAAATGGTTAAAAGTTAAATATAACAACTAAATAGAAACATTCAGATAAGCAAACAACAAAAAAATGCGAGTAAATAACTTACTAATAAAATAAAATAGACATTTATAATGTTGGTTGGTCTAAGCAACAATATTAATACCTGGTATACCTGCTATTGCTTGAAAGCTTACAAAAATACATTATTACTCAACGAAGAACTAGGACAGAGTACCTATAAAGTAATACTTAATGATGTGTTACAAGCTCTTTTATCGAACGAGTCTAATCGTAACAATCCACTACTTACTTCACATGTAGCTGCGGACATTATAGTAAATACTGACCTGATTCCTTAGCTTCGAAATGTTTGCGCCGCCCTTCCCAATGATCGAGCCGGCGACCTGGTGACAATGAACATTGTGGAGATATGGCACAAAGAAATGTTTCCGCAGAGTTCTCCTTATGTATTAGAGACCTCGAAGTAAGATTACTTCCTTCCTTCCTCTACATAACACGGGTTAATTTTCTTATGTATCAAAAAATAAGTTCTATTAATCCTGCATTATAGACTTGGAAGTAGATACACCCAGAAGTGGTCGCACTGTAACGTCTACTTTACAGGCAACCTAATATGCTAACACACGCTTTAGCGAGCTGTTCATAAACACATTAAACAACCGGCGCGCAGCCTTACAGGCTTGAATTGATTTTATGCAATTTTAATGATACTCCGAGGGTTGGCTTACAGCAAACCAACTGTAAACTTGACGTGTAATCTAGTTTCAGGCTTATTGACTGTACACTGACTATGTACCGGTTTTATTTGTTTCATTTGTGTTTAACTTGTACTATTTTCTTTGTTACTAGTACGTTGGAATGAGGTTGGGATAAAAACTTACCTTGCTCGGTATAAGGAAGGTGACTTCGTCGTCTGTCTGCCGCGGCCGCTTTTGCGCGGGTCCTTCCTCCCCGTACGCATCTCGCTTCATTTTACCTGCACAACAAAAGAGTTCGGTTAACCCTTGGGAAAATTGAACATTTTTGTTACAAAGTTTAGTTAGAACAACAATTGGTAAACAAGGCAATTGTGTTTACATATCGTATGTATTTTGCAACTGAATAAGCAAAATTCGAAGTATGCCGCATTTTATATACTTAAACCTATATTTACTAACTCGAAGCTAAGAGCGTCACCGTGTCCAGGTTTTGACTTAGTATACAATCGAATGTTTCATTTTCTGATGACTGAAGAACGTCCAAAGAATTGCTGTTCTTAACCGCCATCCCAAGAAGGAGGATGTTCTCAATTCGGATGTTTGTATGATTTTTTTTAGTTTCCAATCATCTATTTAACCGCGCTTGCTTTTAACACTGCGCTTGGTTTACATCGTAAGAATTTTATGTGTTTACTTCTACGCGGCTATTGAACAAACCAATCAATTTTATGTGATTAGACATGGATTATAAGTG
>JAKRBP010000555.1:269701-282962 GCA_022398575.1 Heliothis subflexa | reverse complement strand
TTCGCGCGCGAGTCCAACTCGCACTTGGCCGGTTTTTCGTTGTTTATATCCGCGCATGACGATTCGGGTTGCCATGACAATTTCATAGTGTTCTTCATTCAAATGTGACATCGATGCGTTGCATTGCTATGATATCTGTCACAATGATTTTTATTGCAAATGTTTTTGTTTAGTGAAAACAATATTTTGTTGAAAATAATTGTTTCGTAATATTAGTAAATATGGACGAAAGAGAGCTAAGAAGACTACTGCAGACGAAGAATGGATGTCGTGTGCCAATTATGCGGCCTATACCTGATGTACAGCAGCTGGACAGACTGCCATTTACACCACTTCCTCCATATAATCGGATCAAGGTAAACAGTATTCAGTTTGGATTTGAAAACAGCGTCTGGGCTCGTGATGTTTTTGACAAACTACTGCGTCTGACCAGTGGGTAATTTTACCTACCTAGGTACTACTCGTTTACTGGTGGTGTAGCTAATAGGGTAGAAAATCAGCCCAGCCTGCAATACCTTGCCTTTATAGCCTCAATATTTAATTAATTTACATCACTATTATATTTTTCATACACTATTACCGATTCTATTTCAGGACAAACAAGAAAGTTTCCGCAAAATCCTCGAGGAAAAAGCTACAGAGAGAAAAATAGAGATAGCTCGGCCACCCCTAGAGCGACGCGAACGGGACCGACTGGAGATCTCACAGTCGCGTCACATCGCGGTACTGAGAGACTGCGCACAGAACATCAAACCGCCCCCTATGTCCAAAGACTGGGAGAGAAAAATATGCAACCTTGTGCCCACCAAACTACGTCACACGTTCCCAGTGCTGATGGATGAACTCATCAATGAGAGCAAAGTCGAATGGAACCGCAACCTCCATGATCTGGCAGTCAAGACCATCATCAGAGAACAGCCAGGAGTTTCCAGGATACGATACCAAGAACCCTATTTTAAATACAAAGGCATTACAGAAAATTACGACAAGATGCTTAGATTTCGCAAGAAATTGGTTGACGGGGCCCTTATATTACACCCTTTCATTAGACTCGTATTAGAATCCTCTGAAAGAATTTTCCCCGAACATATCATTGATTTAGCAAAGTATAGAGCGCGAGGTGCAATTACACTGGATGAATTTCATGCAAAAGTTTTAGAAGAAATCCGACGCGCCGATTATTTGGTTTCCAGCACTTGGTACGGAATCCTGGTTCAGTGGCTCAAAAATCCGAGATGTCTTCGAGGAATGCGTCAGAAGAAAATACCAGATTTTGTAAAATGTGCTACCAAAATGATAGCAATGCAGATTCAGGAACTTATGCGACGATCTATAGAAGCTATTATAGATGGCCTCAAGGATCCAGATTCCGTTCTGATTTTGAATTTAGACCTTGATTTTGACGGTGAATTTATCTACGATCCATCACTCAAGGAAGTTTATGAAGTGTTTCATAATATTACTGATACAATATGCCATATGTCGCAAAGACTGATGCCTATAGAACAGTACCTTAGGATACCGTATAACTTTGATGCTTTACCTGTTCAATATAACGCTTGGCTATACCGAGATAGCCATGAAAGATTGCAAAAACAATTAGATATAGTCTTCGAGCCACTACTTCTGTATTTAGATAAGTTACGAGAAGAATACAGTATGCTTTATGGTGCTCCGGCGAAGGAAGCGCTGCTCAAGTTTATTGAAGCAGAAGAAAAGTTCGATATCTGTCGAGATAAAATAAAATATTTTCAAGGAATAGATTCCGAGATCACTGCTATTATTGAAAATGAATATTTTAATTGCGCAACCGTTAACCAACTCCGAATGGTGGCTGGTTTGAAACGCAAGGCTTTGGAATTCGTAAATGATCTAATAGCCGGTATAATTAGCGCACATATTAAAGAAAACGATAGCATATGTGCTGCATTTGAAGAAATCAAAGCAACAGCTCTTAAAGAACCAGCAAATGCAGTAGAATTAATAGAACAAGGAATTTATATTCTACATGCAAAAACAGTATTAGTAGAAGCATTAAAAGAAAGGATTATGGGGCAAATTAACATTATTTCCAATCTACTGGAAATGACTTCACTAACAGAGGAACACGTTGCGTCAAATACTCGGACTGTTAACTGGCTCAAAGATATAAAGCCAATATTTGAAAGAAATGCAGCAGCTTACGAAGCACATAAGGCGGACATGGAAGAAAATCTACTTGCCAAAATTGCTTATCTGAACAATGAAGTTGTTGAAATGATACCATATTTAGAGCTTTTAGACAATATGGATGACATCGACCACACTCTTGAATATCTGGAATATCTTAGAAAACTTGTACATCGATTGGATGATTGTGATAAACTTGTATCTTGGATAAATACTGAAGAAGCAACATTCAAGTTTCCAATTACAAACTATCCTGATCTAGAAGAGCTAAAAGATTATATTAAACCTTTCCATAGCCTTGTATTCTTGGTTCATAAATGGAAACGTAGTTATTATACATGGATGGATGGGCCTTTTGAATATATGGATCACAATCAGATAGAACAAGATCATGACTTTTACTATAAAGAGTTTCTAAAAATCTCCAAAAATTATAGAAACAGAATAAAACAACAAATTGCTGAAGGCGTCGAGAAACGTTTTCAAGGAATGGTAGATGATCTTGATGTTAATAATCTTCCAGCGCCAATGAAATTGTGTGCTCAAGCAGTTGCTGAGATAAAAGAATGGAGACCTAATGTGCAGATGGCCCACATAATGTGCAACCCAGCCTTAGTGCAAAGACATTGGGATGAAATGTCTACGATTGCAGGTTTTGATTTGACTCCGACAGCAGGAACAACGTTGCGAAAAATAATAAACTTCAATCTATGGGATGATATTGATCAATATGAAATTATTAGTGTAGCAGCGACAAAAGAACTTGCTCTGATAACAAATCTAAACAAAATGATGGCTGAATGGACTGATATATGCTTTAAAACCAATCCATATAAAGATACCGGAATAAATATACTCACTGCGCTTGACGACATTCAATGTGTTTTAGATGATCATATCGTAAAAACGGTTGGAATGAGAGGTTCAGCGTTCGTCAAGCCCTTTGAGAGTCAAGTAAAAGCTTGGTATGAAAAAATTGTGAGAACTAATCTAACTATAGACGAATGGGGTAAAGTACAAAGTCAGTGGTTGTATTTGTTACCCATATTTTCTTCAAAAGATATAGTTGCTCAAATGCCTGAAGAAGGAGTGATGTTCACTGAAGTAAACAACACATATCGCAGGTACATGGCTTGTGTGGAAAAAGATCCTCATGCTCTTGATCTAGCTGGAGCACAAGGCGTATTAGAAGCATTTAAAGTTGCAACAGCATTACTCGAAAAAATAAACGATGGCGTGAACAATTATCTTGAAAAGAAACGTTTGTATTTCCCAAGATTCTTCTTTCTGTCTAACGACGAAATGTTAGAAATATTATCGGAAACGAAAAATCCTCTCAAAGTTCAACCTCATTTAAAGAAATGTTTCGAAGGAATTCATAAATTGGTTTTTGATGAAGAATTTAATATATCTGCTATGATTTCTATGGAAACCGAACAGGTAGAATTCCTCGAGACAATCAGTGTTCAAGCAGCTAGGGGTTCTGTGGAAAAGTGGCTAGTGCAAGTCGAAGACCAAATGCTAAAGGCTGTAAGATCAGAAACAGAATTGTCTTACTATGACTACCCAAACATGTCTCGCGTTGATTGGATACTTTCATGGGAAGGTATGGTAGTGCTAGCTATATCTCAAATTTATTGGGCAGTTGACGTACACGAAGCTCTACAAACACATAAATTAAGCGAATTAGACGCATTTCATGTATCTTTGACCAAACAGCTGAATGAAACTGTAGCTATAATTCGACGTACCGATTTGAGTAAATTAAGCAGTGTTACAATAAAAGCTCTCATTGTAATCGATGTACACGCCAAAGATGTCATATTTGAATTAGTTGGTAAAAATGTTACTGAAGTAACAGATTTCCAATGGCTAGCACAACTTCGTTATTATTGGGAAGATGAGAAAGTTAGTGTGAAGATTATAAATGCCGTTGTGGCGTATGCATACGAATATTTAGGTAACACCGATCGATTAGTTATAACACCATTAACTGACCGATGTTACCGAACTCTAATAGGTGCGTATTATCTTCATTTAAATGGTGCTCCTGAAGGCCCTGCGGGAACAGGTAAAACAGAAACTACAAAAGACTTGGCGAAGGCATTAGCCGTTCAATGTGTTGTATTTAATTGTTCTGATGGATTGGATTACAAAGCAATGGGCAAATTTTTCAAAGGTTTGGCTTCTTGTGGTGCTTGGGCGTGTTTTGATGAGTTTAATAGAATAGATGTTGAAGTGCTCTCTGTCATAGCTCAACAAATACTGTGTATTGTGCAAGCAATTAGACAACATTTAGAAGTCTTTGATTTTGAAGGCACAACATTAAATTTAAATCCAGCTTGTTATGTCTGCATCACCATGAATCCGGGCTACGCTGGTCGTTCTGAGTTACCTGACAATCTTAAGGTACTATTTCGTACAGTTGCAATGATGGTTCCAGACTATGCAATGATAGGCGAAATTTCTTTGTATTCTTTTGGCTTTGTTGATGCCAGAAGTTTATCTGTAAAAATTGTAACAACGTACAGATTATGTTCCGAACAATTATCCTCACAAAATCATTATGACTATGGAATGCGAGCTGTAAAAACTGTTTTGTCGGCTGCTGGTAATTTGAAAAGAGCATTTCCTAATGAAAGTGAATCTATTCTACTCCTTCGATCCATTACAGATGTTAACTTACCCAAATTCTTGTCTTGCGATGTACCTCTATTTGAAGGCATAATATCTGATTTATTTCCTGGAATCACACTACCAAAACCAGATTACGTAAACTTTTTAGATGCATGTCATACTACATGTGAAAGAAATAATTTACAACCAATGGATTGCTTCCTTCTCAAAGTAATACAAATATATGAAATGATGATTGTGAGACATGGATTCATGATAGTAGGCGATCCGTTTTCTGGTAAATCAATGACGTTGAAAATTTTATCCGAATCGCTAACATTGATGCACGAAAGAAATCAACCTGGTGGAGCAGAGTGTACATATAAAGTGTTAAATCCTAAAGCAGTCACCATGGGTCAGCTCTACGGAGCTTTTGATCCAATTTCCTATGAATGGACAGATGGTATAGTAGCAACAATGTTCAGAGACTTTGCTTCGGATGATACTCCCGTTAAAAAGTGGATCGTATTTGACGGTCCTGTAGATGCAGTGTGGATCGAAAATATGAATACTGTTTTAGATGACAATAAAAAACTATGTTTAACGTCGGGTGAAGTGATGGCTATGTCAAGCGTTATGTCCATGATATTTGAGGTTATGGACCTATCTCAGGCCTCTCCTGCAACTGTATCTAGATGTGGCATGATATACATGGAATCAGTTTCATTAGGATTTAGACCGTTTTATCAATCATGGTTGAACACACTGAATCCCATATGGTATGAAGAAAATGAAGAATACATTTATGCAATGTGTGATTGGTTATTTGATCCATTAGTATATTATGTTAAGAAAGAGTGTATTCAATTAGTAACTGGTGGGGACGTAAATTTAATTGTAAGCACGCTCCGATTAGTAGTAATGTTTATGGATAATGCAATCAAGGGTGAAGAAGATACAAGACATACTCGAACCTGGTTTATCGCTTCCTTCATGAGTGCTTTAGTTTGGGGTATTGGTGGAATACTTGACACTGATTCTCGAGAAAAGTTCGATTTATTGATAAAAGATTATATTAAGGGAGAAAAGGGTTTGCCTCCTAATATAGATCGCATTGATGTCTCAGTTCCATCTGATGGGATGCTTATTGATCATTTTTACATGTATAAAGGTAAAGGTTGTTGGAAACCGTGGATGGAAACTGTAAAGACTGTAGTTGTAAAAGAACAAATAAATTTACTCCAGTCTGTTATACCCACCTTGGAAACAGAAAAATACTATGCGCTGTTGCAATTACACACAAAATTCATGCAGCCCTTGCTCTTGATTGGACCGACGGGCACGGGGAAAAGTTTTATCGTGCAAAACTTTTTAATGAATCGTATTTCTATAGATCTATACACACCAGGATTTATAACTTTTACAACTACAACTTCTGCCAACCAAACGCAAGACTTGGTTATTTCAAAACTATACAAAAGGAGAAAAAATAATTATGGTCCATCGAAAGGAAAAAAAGCAATAATATTTATTGATGACATGAATATGCCTGCTAAAGAAACGTATGGTGCTCAACCTGCAATAGAGTTACTAAGACTGTATTTCGATCAAAAACATTGGTATGATTTAAAAACAACAGAGAAATTATATATACACGACACCTTCTTCTATGGTGCTATTGGACCTGTTGGTGGTAGTCGACAACTTATTTACCCAAGAATGCTAAGACATTTTAATATTTACTCAATAAATGTATTTTCTAAAGAGAGTATGACAAAAATTTTCATGACTTTGTTACAATTAGGCTGGAAGAGAAATGGATTTGGTCAGGATGTGCAGCCTTTTATAATTAACATCATAGCTGCTACGATGGACATATATGAAAATGCTACAGAAGGACTGAGACCAACTCCCGCAAAGTCTCATTACACTTTTAATTTGAGAGATTTTTCAAGAGTCATTCAAGGATGTGCACTGTTAAGAAAGGAATCTGCCGATAATAAAAAGACTTTCGTAAAAGTTTGGGTTCACGAAATCATGCGTGTTTTCTATGATAGACTTGTGGATGAAGATGATCGTTCTTGGTTTTTTGAAGTATTGAAAAAATCAACAAAGGATTTCATGAAAGACACCTTTGAAAATGCTTTAGATATTTATCAAGATGATAGAGGGGAAGTGACTCGTGATACCATTAAATCTATGATGTTTGGTTGTTACCTAGATACAGATAGTTTAGAAGGTGAACGACGGTATGAAGAAATGCCGTCAAAAGAAGCCGTATTGAACGTAGCACTCGCAATGCTGACTGAATATAATGCTATGCATAAAGCAAAAATGACCATTGTACTATTTGACTACGCTTTGGAACACTTATCAAAGATTTGTCGGCTTTTATGCATGCCGTCAGGAAATGCTTTACTTGTAGGTGTTGGTGGATCTGGAAGACAGTCACTTACTCGTTTAGCTAGTACTGTATTAGGCCAGCAAATATTTCAACCTGAGATAACGAAAACTTACAGTGTTAAGGATTGGCATGATGATATCAAATTAGTTCTTCGTGAATCTGGTGGCCTGAATAAAGATACAACTTTTTTATTCACTGAAAGTCAGATCAAAGAAGAAGTGTTTATACAAAACTTAGACAGTTTGCTTAACTCTGGTGAGGTTCCAAATTTATATGGCTTGGACGAGAAACAAGAAATTCTCGAATTGGTTCGCTTAGGGGCACAAGGTGGTAACAGAAATCTGGATATAAGCCCTCTGCAGATTTTGGCCTTTTTTGTAGGTCGTTGCAAAGCGAAATTGCACATTGTCCTGTGTTTTAGTCCAATAGGAAGTTCCTTTAGAACAAGGTTACGACTTTATCCATCGTTGGTAAATTGTTGTACCATTGATTGGTACGATAACTGGCCTGAAGATGCATTAGAAATGGTTGCTCATTATTATATGGTAAAAGTCAATGTCCCTGATAAAGTAAAGGCATCTGCCGTAATTGCTTGCAAACAATTTCATGTAGATGCACGCGTTATATCACTAGAATTCTTTAATACACTCGGTAGAAAAACATATATAACTTCAGCGTCTTATTTAGACCTAATAAAATCATTCACCTCGTTAACTAATAAAAAACAGAGAGAACTAAGGGCTGCCAAAATGAGGTATACCAATGGCTTGGATAAACTTGGTCAAGCAGCTGATGCAGTAGCAATTATGCAACGCGATTTGAACGCATTGAAGCCCCAACTTATGATCATGGCTGCTAAATCAGCGAAAATGATGGAAGAAATAGAAAAAGAAACTGCAATTGCTGACAAGGCTGCCGCTCAAGTGAGGGAAGATCAAAAAGTTGCAAACGTTCAAGCAGCAGCTGCACAAGAATTAAAAAAAGACTGTGAAGCTGATTTAGCTCTAGCGTTGCCAATCTTAGAAGATGCTATTGCAGCTTTGAATACTTTAAAACCAGCTGACATTACTATTGTAAAGTCGATGAAAAATCCTCCAAGTACAGTGAAATTAGTGATGGCTGCAGTATGTGTAATAAAAGGTATCCCACCTGATAAAATTCCCGACCCAGCTAATCCAGGCAAAAAAATTTTAGATTATTGGGGTCCTAGTAAAAGAATATTAGGAGATATGAGTTTCTTGGAATCCCTAAAAAATTTTGACAAGGATAATATTCCCATTGCCATTATGCAAAAAATTCGGAAAGAGTATCTTTGTCATAAAGACTTTAAACCTCATATTATTGCTAAAGCTTCAGCGGCTGCGGAAGGACTGTGTAAGTGGATTATTGCTATGGATATGTATGATGCAGTTGCTAAGGTTGTAGCCCCCAAGAAAGCAAAATTAGAAGCTGCGGAAAAAGAATTTGCGGAAACGATGGCTATTTTAGAAGAAAAGAAAGCACTAGTAGCAAGATTAGAAGCAAAGTTGGCCGAACTAAACGAAGCTTTAGAAGAAGCCAATATTAAAAAGAAAGCACTAGAAGATGAAGTACAGCTATGTATTGATAAATTGGCTAGAGCTGAAAAGTTACTCGGTGGCTTAGGGGGTGAAAGAGTGCGATGGACAACAGCTGCTGAAAATTTACAGACTTTGTTTGATCACTTAGCAGGAGACATTCTAGTGTCGTGTGCGATTATGGCTTATTTAGCCCCATATACATTACCTGTCAGAATTAAGATGATTGATAAGTGGCGAGATTTAGTAATAAAGTTAAATATGCCACATTCCGAACAATTCGTATTCAAAGACGTTTTAGGTACCGATATAAAGATACAAAATTGGTGCATTGCTGGCCTACCACGAGATTCGTTTTCCGTCGATAATGGTGTTATACAAGATAATTCAATGAGATGGTCTCTGATGATTGATCCGCAGGGCCAAGCAAATAAATGGATAAAAACTATGGAAAAGGCTAATGACTTGCAAGTGTTGAAATTCTCTGATGGCAATTACATGAAAGTTATCGAAACTTGTTTGGAGTACGGAAAACCTGCACTTATAGAGTGCCTTCTCGAGGAAGTGGAAGCACCATTAGACCCTGTACTTTTAAAAAATACGTACACTCAATATGGTAAAGAATTTATTGCCCTCGGAGACAATGTTATAGAATACCATCCGAACTTCAGGCTATATATGACAACTAAGTTAAGGAATCCACATTATTTGCCCGAAGTTTTTAACAAAGTTACCTTAATAAACTTTGCTTTAACTAAGGAAGGATTAGAAGATCAACTTCTAGGTATTGTAGTAGCAAAAGAAAGGCCAGATTTACAAGAAAAAAGAGAAAAGTTGATAGTTCAAAGTGCTGGTAATCGAGCCGCATTAAAACAAGTAGAAGATGATATCCTACGCACCTTACAAGAAACAAAAGGCGATATATTGGAAGATGAAACCGCTGTTGAAGTTCTAGACTCATCGAAACTATTGGCTGTTGATATAATGAAGAAACAAGAAGCTAGTGTGGAAACTGAGGAGATAATAGAAAAGTTCCGGCATGGTTATAGACCCATTGCTTCTCATTCTGCTGTATTGTATTACTGTGTCACGGAATTGCCTAACGTTGATCCAATGTATCAATACTCCCTAGTTTGGTTTATTAATCTTTACGTGATTTCAATCGAGAACGCTAATAAATCTAAAGATTTAGATAAAAGGTTAAAGTTTTTAAAAGAAACTTTCACCTATAACTTATACAGTAACGTTTGTAGATCACTCTTTGATAAGGACAAGTTGATGTTTTCATACGTTATGTGTTCTAAAATGATGCTTGCTTCGGGGGAAATGAATTTAGACGAACACATATTCCTTATAACTGGTGGTATAGCTATCGAAAACACGCGGCGGAAACCCGTTGAATGGTTACCAGATAAAAGTTGGGATGAAATATGTCGCATAAGTGATTTACACACATATGCAGGCTTTCATGAAGATTTTGTGAGAAACATTGACAAGTGGCAAGACGTTTATGATGACATGGAACCACATAATAGAAGCCTTCCCGGAGTTTGGGAAAATAAGTTGACTCAATTTCAAAAGCTGTTAATTGTCCGAATTTTAAGGCCTGACAAATTAACGATTGCAATATCCGATTTTGTAGAAAAGCAATTGGGACGAAAATATATAACACCACCGCCTTTCGATATCGGCAAATCTTTTGGAGATTCAAATTGTCTCGCACCTTTAATATTCATATTGTCTCCAGGCTCAGATCCAATGGGAGCATTGATAAAATATTGTGAGAGAATGGGATATTCACACAGATTCAACTCCATATCATTGGGACAAGGACAAGGGCCAATCGCGCGTGCAATGATTGAAAAAGCGCAACTTGAAGGGGGCTGGGTATGTTTGCAAAATTGTCATTTAGCGGTATCATGGCTTCCAGCTCTTGAAAAACTCATTGAAGGTTTTGATTTAACTAACACCGATTTAAGCTTTAGATTATGGCTAACCAGCTACCCATCTGAAAAGTTTCCTCAAGCTGTCTTACAAGTTGCGGTTAAAATGACGAATGAGCCACCTACGGGATTACAACATAACTTAAATCGTTCGTATATTTCAGAACCTGTAAAAGAAACCGAATTTTTCGAAGGCTGCCCAGGCAAAGATAAACCATTTAGTAAGCTTTTATACGGCATCAGTTTTTTTCATGCTGTAGTACAAGAAAGAAAGAAGTTTGGCCCGTTAGGATGGAATATTCAATACGGGTTTAATGACTCTGACTTTCAAATATCAGTGATGCAGTTACAGATGTTTTTAAATCAATACGAAGAAATTCAGTACGTTGCTATTAAATATTTGACTGGTGAATGCAATTACGGTGGTAGAGTGACCGATGATTGGGATCGCCGTTTAATTGTTACAATATTAGATAACTACGTTAACCCTAGTGTCGTTAATGATCCAAATTACACATTTTGTGATATTGGTCCACAATATGGGTTACCACGAAGGTGTGAATATCAAGATTACCTGAAGCACATTGAAAGTGTTCCTGTTAACCCGCCACCCGAAGTGTTTGGACTGCATATGAACGCAGGAATAACACGTGATTATACAACTTCTATGGAACTAGCTCAAGCTTTGGTTCTTGTTGAAGGAGGTGGCAGCGGTGGAGAGGGAGGCAATACTGAAACAATTCTTGTTCACATGGCCGCTGAAATTCTTTCCAAGCTACCACCCAAGTTTGACGTGGAAACCGCACAAAAGAAATATCCCGTTGATTATAGTGAATCGATGAATACAGTGTTAATTCAAGAGATGGAAAGGTTTAACAAATTGCTAAAGGAGATCAAGACATCTTTAATGGATTTGCAAAAAGCTGTAAAAGGTCTCATCGTGATGTCATTATCGTTAGATTTACAATCGAATGCAATGTTACTGGGACGAATTCCAGATAATTGGCGAAAAGTGTCATATCCTAGTTTGAAACCACTGCCTAGTTACGTAACAGATTTCGTAGAACGTTTGGAAATGTTGGATAACTGGTATAAAAATGGGAAACCATCTACGTTTTGGCTGTCAGGGTTCTTTTTCACTCAGGCATTTCTGACTGGATCAGTCCAAAATTACGCGAGGGCCAAGAAGATTCCTATTGATTTACTTGTTTTTGACTTTGAGGTACGTAGTGTTGATTATGAAAAAGTTCCCCCAGACTCGGGCGTGTATGTGGAGGGACTCTTCATGGACGGAGGGCGTTGGGATCGACATATGTATACAATTGCGGAACAATTTCCAAAAATATTGAATGACAATTTACCTGTTGTATGGCTATTTCCCAAATTGAAAAAAGATTTTGAAGAAGGGGTTAGGTACAAATGCCCATTGTACAAAACCTTAGAAAGGAAAGGCGTGTTGGCTACAACCGGACATTCCTCTAATTTCGTGTTGGCATTTTATTTGCCGTCTGATAAACCATCAGCTCATTGGATTAAACGAAGTGTCGCATTGTTACTTCAGCTTGACTTCTGAAGAGTTTTTTTTCCTATCATATTGGCATTATGGTTGTCGAGATTATTATTATTGAATATGGCATCAAAGGCGTGCCAACTATTATTGTGCGATTTTTAAATAATAGTTTAATATAATATGTAATATGTATGTACCTGTACTGTTTTTTGAGCACTTTAACTTTATGATGGATCGGTCCGTGGGGCAGTTACTTATTATTGACGAAAATGACAAATAATGACTGGACCTAATATACTGCGCCTTGTGGAACACCGAAACTAGTCTGTAGTAGTCTTGATTCATTTTTGTTGTATTTGTTATAGTCCTAGTAGCTTTAAAGTCTACCAAATACGAACATAGGTACTTGTCACCCAGTGTTATTTAACATACATAATAATAGTCTTTGTAGTTTCCACTAAAGTTGCGAGGACATAATTATGCTGTCACTTAATTTCAACTCTAGCGAAAACTACTATTTTGGCGTGATGTAAACTTTAATCATGATTTTTAATTAAATAAATAGACATTTCGTAACGTACGTGCTTTTTATTGATAAATAATTATGAAAAAGGGCCCCGGAGGCTTTCAAACATATTAATTTAAAGTTTCAACATTATTGTTACTCAATTGAGAAGAATTTCGTTTCATCACTTCGCGTCTTGTATTTTCAGCTTCAAGCAACCTTTTTCTTAGCTTCAACATTATTGCATTATTTCTTTTCTGAAAAAGCACATGAAGCTTTACAATAGTGTCATTGTAAAGTAACCTACCTTCTATTCAATGTACTTAGAGGAAGACAAGTGTCGAAGTGGTTTATAGCTCCAGGTACGTTATTTTTTCGTTTAGATATTTCTTCACCATTCATATCCATTCCTTCAGTAGATGAGAAAGTAGGTATAGTTCTCCCGACTTCCCCTAAATTTTTTGTCGTCACGGAAGAAGACGTTCTGTGCGGAAACATTTTAGGCGTCATGGGTAGCGGGGATGGAGTACGCACACATGCGTAGAATTGTGATTAGTT
>JAKRBP010000555.1:192487-211278 GCA_022398575.1 Heliothis subflexa | reverse complement strand
CTTAACGTGTGACGTAATTTATGGATGGCCCCTTATGTACAATTACGTATTATTTAATTGTTATAGAATACATTAAAAACTATATGTATGTGTCTCTATATCTGAAGTACAGGACAAGACACGTAGGAGCTGATCTGATGATGGAGACGATGAGTATCTAAGGGAACTCTGAAGCTAAACAAAATTCCACATAATTTTCCAAAACACAGAATTGGAAAACTTACTTTTAGCTAACGTAACTTTTTTCATATTGCAAGATTCTCAAAACTTTTAGGTCGTCTTGGAATTTCACTTGTCTAATAAATACTAACCAGCAGTAGACTTCAGTGTGATTTTAGATGAGGTTTCCTACATAGAGTGTTTTCAGTCAATTTGTAACAGGATAGGAATCGTATAATTATCTCAACTGCATAATGAAGGAGTCCTGAAGGCGCCATGCATAGACTGCCCTAGTTTATAGTGCAATTCATTGCCAAGATGGTATGTATGTACAGAAATCTTCCATCTTTCATACTCTTCTCACGTATCGACTTGAACTGTATTAAAATAGCATGGTGTGGTATATGAGAGGATGTTTAAATGTGCCAATTTTAAAATCATGTAAGTAATTGCGACTGTCATTCAATGTTTTAGGTACCTAATTCATTAGCTTCTCCCTAATTACTTATGTTGATGTTGTGTCTTTTTTAGATTAGGTAGTATTTCGTGGGCACCTACTATCTATTTTTCATTTAACTCTGATATTACTTAGCTATGCATTAAGCTAGCCTTAAATGTAAAGCTCTTCACAGTGGTGCATGGCTGAGGATAGCATGTCGGTACATAATGAGTCGTTTATTTTACTTTATATACATACTTAAATAATATTCTCTACATTGTAATACAATATCATAATTACAATGTTTACGCTTTCATCGCCGAAGGTCGCGTTGATAAAATTAACAACCTCATTTTTATCACATAAACAATGCGTTAATAACATTTTCAATATAACAAAGGCGCAGCAGTCCACATGCATATCGTGCCTACTGTACTTAGTACATGAACCGATATATGACTTGAATAAACAATGAGAATATTTGCTTTTATTGTACCTACTCTTATTTTATCAGCTTTAATCAACAGGTTGCGCTAAGACTCGCGTATGTCGCTTAATGAGGGTAGTTGTATCTTGTATCGCCTTGGTAAATCATAAGCTTTCGTCGATGTATGTACGTCCACTGATGGCGTTGCTTGTATGCTTGTTATAGGTACATAGGTCGGTACAGGCGCTCAATAGCACCGACACATGTATGTAAGTTTAGTCGCAATAAATTACAATATCGATCCCGTTGCCAAGTCACGTTCAGGGTGTGTTAGGTGTGTACCTACAATTTCAGGAGGTGTCGATTCGAGGTTACAGTGCGCCTACATGGTGGACCAGTACATTACTAATACAGCTTTTTATATCGACCTCCATGCAATAAAGTTAATCCAGGTCCTGCTGTGTAGTGTAATATCGGGCGGGGGCTGCGGGGAGGCAAACCGGCCGGCGCGGTGGCCACCTGTCGATGTCGCCGCGCGGTGGCGCGCGTGTGCCCCCCCGCGCAGCCCGCGCCGCCGCCCTCCCCTCCCCCCGCGCGGCCCCGGCCCGCGCCCCTGCACCCTCGACGCCGCTGCGCGCGCTTCTCCCTTCTCTCGAATCATTCGTTTCGCGACGCGTAGACTTGCCGGCCGGCCTCTGTTGCACTCGCCCGGGCTCATTCCCATCGCGTCCGCTAGCCGCACCGCTCCGATCGCACCACCAAGCCGAACACCTAGACAGCAATGACGGAGAGCACGGACACCCCCGCGGCAGCTGCGCCTGAAAAGACTCCCACTGAGAATGGAACTACTGAAACTCCTCCTGAAGAGACCCCAGAAAAGGCAACCGAAGAGAAAGAAAAGGAGACTCCACCACCCAAGGAGATGCGCGCAGTAGTCCTCACAGGCTTCGGCGGACTCAAAACTGTCAAGATCCTGAAGAAACCTGAGCCAACTGTTGGAGAAGGCGAGGTCCTTATTCGAGTGAAGGCATGGTGAGTACCTCTGTTGCAGACTCATACTTTACGTTTCATAAACACTTTTTATCCAAGAAACTCGAAAGAGTCTATGCATAAACATTTAAAGGTTTACAACCACAAACAAAAGTCGTTGCGTTTGAATTTTCTTTCGCTTACATTAAATTCATGAAAATAAATAATAAGTGGGTGTTAATGCTAACGTTTCTTTTAATGATACCTACGTTAACATTCATGTTAGACTTTTAACGTGCTATTCCCTACACCTTATTGTTTGATCATCAAGATAAATGACGTTTTTTGGACGGACCGGTGTTCCCGGTGTAGGGTACCCACTAAGCCGGTGTTCGCGCGGACGGGTCCCGTTCGCTCGCCGCGTCTCGAGCTCACGGTTGCCTCATTAACATCTGCCTCCGTCGAGATGCACAGCTCATGCATCCGACCGATTGAAATTTCTGCACGCACACTGGCACCCACTACAGACGTGCGACGCGCCCTAAAGCGGATTTACACTTCGGCGACCGCCGTCGTCGATGTTACGGCAATCTATTATGTTTATGTGCTTGTTTTAGCCTCTCTCTTAGTTAATGTACAATATGTTTACATAGCCGCGTTGTTTCATTCGATTTCGCCAGATTATTTATTCAATAGGCTATGGAAATTTGTTTTCAATCGGCATCGGAATAACTGCATGCATGTGCGCACCGGAGCGCGTCGCTGCGTGGACGCTGCGTCGCGGACGACGGTTGTAACAAATTAATGTTATTTTGTCATACGAAGCCCGAGCGAGCCGAGTTCGTGCGAAAGGGAGTTGAGCGCCTACTGACATTGTTCTTTGTTCGTTTTTATCGCTCCACTGCTTCAGATAATGCAGCGGACGAGTCGCATCAACGTGCTACTTGCAACCGCGACACATGAGTTATCTGCCACTTGTCTCGTTAACGTTAACTGCTTCGTTACAGGCTTAACAAAACACTCACTTAACTGTGAAGTATTTGTTTCGTTACACCGCCTCAAACGTTCCAACCGGTGAATGATGATACTTTTTTATGAGAGGCTACTTTGGGATAAGGTCAAACGATCAACAACTTAGGGACGTTGATAACGCGAGCATTTTTCTTTTTTTGCTCAGCCTTAACGTTATCAGGAATTTTATCAACAGTCGATAAAAAAACCTCAATTCCCGGAAGGATGTTTGATGGTATTATTTCTGAATTGTTGTGTTTGGTTGATGAACAAATTGTCTTCGGATAGTATTGGCTTATCTTATAACGAAAATCCTCGTAACTTGACTGGGTTAGCTAGTCACGAAAAGCATTATCATGAGAAGCTAGCACTTGCAATAGAAGAGTACGGAGGCGTGTAGGCAAGGCAAGGGAAGATTGGAGGCGAGGTGTGTAGGTGCAGTGCGAGGTGCGAGGCAGGGCCGGCCAGGGCGCATCCCCGCGCGTGCTAAATATAGCGCGCTTATCGTCGACTTAC
The DNA here is from genome assembly GCA_022398575.1 of Heliothis subflexa. NCBI lineage: Eukaryota > Metazoa > Arthropoda > Insecta > Lepidoptera > Noctuidae > Heliothis > Heliothis subflexa. The sequence continues at coordinate 207,757 of JAKRBP010000555.1, read as the reverse complement.
TATGTAAATGACCGCGACATAGCCGACGCCATCTGCCGCAAAAATAATAACTGACTGGTTGAGTCCCGGACCGGTACCAGTACAAGTTTGCTCTCTAGGTTTGAGCCGCAAAAACGTGTGAGTTCCGCCTACATGCCGAGCAACGGACCTAACTTTAGAGGTCTATATTCTACGACATTGGGTCATTAATTAATCTTTAGTGTTATCTTTTCAAATAAATGACAGCATGTGCCAATGATCTCCGAATATGGCACCAATAGCTTTCTGATTCATAAAAATGAAAAAGACTTCAATTTTAAGATCTAACGAAGAAAGCACCGAGCAAGAAAAAACACTCCCTGATTTGTACTAAGCAATAATTCGCAAACTCTCAGATTTGTTCCAACACCACAGTTCACGTCACCATGAATGCTTTCCAGAGTCCCATTGCATTTGATACCAAACTCGTTTCACGGATGGAGGAGGTCTAATTTCTACATTCCTTGTTATCGTCATATCTTTAAAACCGTTTAGCTTGGTTGCAATCTTGATGAATTTAATTTGGCCTAGAATTTAATCTTAGTTGTGTAAATAAATTCAGGTTAGTTTGTAGTTTTCCTAGAAAGATATAAAAGCTATAAATTAAGTGATTCATTACATTTTATGTTAACTTGCTTCTGATAAGGGTTAAAAAATTAATTCATATCAAATAACATTGTATTTAACAACCCTTGATGGAATAACTCGTTGGGTGCCGAATTCGAAACGTTGTACTATTATTTATAATGTTTTAGAGTGTGTTGAACCGCAATTAAGGAGTCGTTATATTACATCAGTAGTTTAAACTATACCGGTATCATAATCACGAAGTCGTCGCTAGGGTCACCATATCTAAAGCTTTCAAAAAAACTCGTCTCTTACAATCGTTAAGGCGTATTTGCCAACGGACTCAGCGGTCTACTCTAAATAACAGCACGTGGTGATTTCATCAATTTGCGGTAAAGTATTTGCATAGGTTTAAAGATTTTGCTAAGCTTTTCAGTAAGCAGCCAAAGACGAAAGTGTCTAAAAACACTTTCAAACCGAGCCAGTATCCAAATCAATGATAAGTTATTATGACTGAGAATTTGTGAAATGAGATTTTTATCTCATTGCGATATGGATACACGTCGATACACGTGTAACCTTGATGCCTACAGGGATTGCTTTCGTGTAACCGCCTTTTAGTCTGATATATGTTTTGTAAGTCTTCACGAAGGGACGCAGAGAATAACGCGTCATTATTTCCAATTAGGTCAAGCCAGTGTCAGTAAGAGATGGCTTCCAAGAACAATGGTTGTACTCACGCCTCGGATAAGTGGCTTTCTTTTATACGAAGAGTGCTTAATTGTATGTGGAGATGATGGGAAATGTGATGGCTGGACTTTTATTTTTTGTTCCTTCGTCCATATGTTATGGGTGTCTGGACTACATCATTCCGAACACGAGTTTATTTCGGGGTCAGGGATATCATAAATATCAAGGATTCCACTGTGTACTTATCAGTACAAGATTGTGGTACTTTTTGTATCGAAAGTGCAGTGTTAATTGCTCACATCCTTTCCTTTGTTGGCGTATCAATTTAAAGCCTAAAAATAACATCTGCCCCTCGAGTACAGGGGCCGGGCTCTATGGTATAAAGTGCAGTATTGTGCATTTTAATGGGCTCCGAAGCCGCATAAGATGGGAGAGATGAATTTGTTTATTACCCTCTTCCTTATTGAGAGCGTCTGTGCGAGATAGCTCTCTTCCTATGAGTCACTAGAAAGTTATGTTCTTGAGCTAACTCGATTCAAATAACTGGCTGTGGTACCTGACTGCGAGATCGAGTGGGTGGATTCGCTTGCGATTCAGTACGTACTGGACACTATGGCTTGTTTGTTTGGATCATTTGATACCCCCTGCCTTCCAACGGTTGCTTTGGCTTAACAACTCTCTTGTATTAAATAAACTGGAAAAGTTATTTTCAATGCTATCACTATTTATAGTTAAGTAGTATAAAGGATCAATTTATGCTCCCATTGGAGTCAATTTGATAATAGGGGTGCCTACATTGTGTTCTTTATTAAGTTGTTATTCATCATGAGTGTCCGATTTTTTCAATTGTTCACTAATTACATTCCCACATCATTTATTAATTTCTATTAAACTGAAATTGTATTGAATCTCAAATGTTTTAACAATTTCAATCATAAAATTAGATACTCGTACCTACCAACTTATACGCACGCACAGACAATAATAATATAATTGGTGTTACAATATTAGGTAACAACGTCTATTATTATTTTCGTATTTTTATAATAACATGTTATCGTTAGCGTGACCTGCGGGATACAGTCCATCCATCAATCAAACAAGATGAGAGACAGTCGCTACACGTGCACGTTAAACCTTCACGTCGAGCTTGTTCTTCAATAGTTTGTTGTTGTAACATTATTTCATTTGCTGAATAATTAGTGTGTATGAGTGCCGACGATGCGTCACGGCCTTATTCCCGTATTACTTGCACAGCCAACTTATACAGATGAGTCAGGCCAAGTTAGGCTATCACGACTGACTCACCTAACAACATAAATACGAGTCAACAACAATATCCGTGTGATTTGTTAGGTTATCCCTTCAATTAGGGCACTCGATTCAACAAACATTTTTGACCTTCACCAGATTCTCCTGTACGGAAATATTTAGGTTCTCCTTTGTGGGAGTTGGATCGTTGCTCTCGTTTAAATTTAACACATATGTGTTTAATTTTAAATTAAGGATAATTAAACCATGTCTTATATATGTAACGAAGATGAGGATCATTAATAAAAAAATACGCTCTGACAATGGTACCAGCAGCATATCCTAGTGGATTCCTCCTTTCTGGCAATTATGTTTATAGGAAGTTGTTCATTTGTTAAGCCATCGAATAAGTCGAAGTTGTACTTGTCGGAAGTTGAAACATATGCTGTCTCTCTATAAAATCCATCGTCGGACAGCAGATGCGGCAGGCGGGGTCGCGCCGGCCCAACCGCCGCCCGCGGGCACATTGTTCGCGGAGTCAACGAACTTACGAAAATGCTCCTTCGCTTATTGTGCCCATAATCGAATGAAGTCGCTACTGTATATGGTAGTAAACACGTCGCATACTTTCATCTTTTTTGACAAATAAAACACTCGTGACAATATACAAGATACAACTCCAGAACATTCGGCATTAATTTCTGGACCCACAAGTCTTCAGAGAATGCCTTATTGAATCTTAATCTGTAATCAATCTTGTTACGAGAAAGTTAGGCCTTTATGGTTTTTATCCATAATTTTGCCGTCGAAGCAAATATCCCTCCATCAGCATCGTTATTTATCGTATTTTCTATCCATTATGATCTCAACGGCCGTTGCTCATGTTCTAGATTGCTAAGCAAATTGAATTGGAAAATCCCGTGACTCGATTCTGCATGAAAAAGGGGTGTGGTTGCGTTAAACCCGGGTGTCGGCTAGGTGGTGTGCGTTGTGTTCGGGGGTGGGCGGAGGGTGCGGGGATGGGGTTTGCGAGTGCTTCTGTAATGTCTGGCGAGGCCTGGGGCTCGGGGCCTGGGGCACGGGGCGCGCGCCGGATCAATACTGCGCGTCCCCTACCCGCGCCATGCCGCCCGACCAATCTCCGCAGGCCCTACGTCTTTCGACGCCGGTGCTTGTTTTTTTATAGCTCCCATTAACCATGCTCTTCGATAAATGAATAAAAGCATGTGTTGGTATTTTTTTTAACTAAGACTAGCGGTAGTTCTCATATTGACGAATACTGTTATGTCTCACATCTTTGCTCACATGTTATTAAAATTCCGGTTTATCAAATTTTATTTCCCCTTAAATGGGTGCTAATTTGCTAATAAAACTGTAACATACATTTATGGCAATTCGTTAAACAAATCGTGTTCAAAATAATCCTATCGGTTTTGGAAAACTTATGGTTACCTTAGCAGAATATTTTATTTTTAATTAAACTTAGGTACAAAAGTTAGCTAATTTATGTACGTACACAATAAAAATATTATAATAGTTCTGCGGACAAACAATGGGATAAGAGTAACAATATTTTGTAACGTTATCTATCCGAAAAACAATAGTCAGTTACGCACAGGAGTTGAGTGGTAGCTCTGAAGTAATCTGCTCAGAGCCAGTGGGCCGTGGGTACATTGCAGACGTGTTTAGAGTACAAATTCCTGTAGCGAAGTCGTTGCGGATCTATATTTAGTTAGGTAGCAGTAAGGGCTCCCTCTCGTACAGAATCGACGCACGCCCTAATACGCTTCGCTCCGACACCTTTTTGCTTGCTGACTTTGGGCGGCCACTATATGATATTCCGTTTATTACCCTACGACCGACGCGTCACGCTGTGTAGATGACTTTTTTGCCGACCCGCATATGTTCCATATGAGGGTCTGTTACATTGATTTCAGATATTATAGCTTCGTTAAAAGTTTTACGGTTAACGTAATGTCCTGGGAGGTTCGTTTCGGTATTAGCTTTGCCGGCCTTTCATGTAACACTTAAGTACATTTATTTGATGCGGGTTTTACTCTATCAGTATTTCAGATATTTATGGGCTATAATCCGAAACTGAACAAAACTTATGAATGTATTATGGGGCGAGCTGAGGGGGAGCACCAAAGCAACAAGTTTTATTAGTCACATTGGAAAAATGTCTGCGTCGTATTTGAACTTGAACTCATCCTTATTTACTTTCTTTATCGGCCCGTCTTTTTTTTCAAAAAACACATTCTGGAAAGCTATTGTTTATGTCCGTGGTAGTTGCTTGCCAGAACCGAAATTGTGGACTGATAACGAGATCATGAACTATTTGCAGTTGTACATACAATATTTATTTATGAATATCTAAGCTGTGAGTACGAAGCGAAAGCCTACTTTCGCTCACGTAGCTTTGCTAAAGCTTCAGTGAAAATTATCTATCCAAGACTTTCTGACCGTTGCGGAGGTACTTGGAAGTATAAAATTGAGAGCTATTATCAGTAATGGCGTAACACACATTTTTAAAGCGATAATTGTAGTTCTGGTTCTGAATCGAATTCTTGTCTGTTTTATAGAGCACGCGAGTGCGTGGTTAATGCATACGCTTAATGTAGTGGAGGCAACAATTTATGAAATGGATGCCACGAGACCGGAGAGACCGGCTTAATGACGACTCAATTGTAATTATTTAGTCACTCTAAAGTTAAACGTTCAGCCATCTGCGGAATGCAAGTTCACTTCCTGAGTCGACAATTAAAGCGAATGACTGACGTACAGACCGAAACACGGTTGACATGGTTCATCATTAGCATACACGGTGACTAATGAGGTTGCAACTACTTGCACATTACAATCAGTCGCGGCCACCGTATCACCGTGTAATGTTATGCAAAAAGAATTGCTGCATAGTTTATTTTGAAGAGACAAAATGCCACTTAACAATTAAATATTTATATTTATTATTTGAGTAGTTACAATATTATACTTAACCATTTGCGTAGTATGTCCTAATCAAAGCGTCTTGCCACCCATATTCGCCACATGTTGCGGTTATCCCAATATGTTTGGTTAAACCATAGGGACGAATTCACGAACAAAAGTTAAATATAAATACGATTTGCTCAATTCACATCAGTAACATCTGATCACGAACTGTATGTGAGAACACCAGTTGTTTTAGAGTGAAATGTAAACAGTAATTAGAAATGTCATTTAAACTCTATTTGGGGTGCATCTATGAGTGTGGTATTATCACTATCAGTTAATTACCGGCCAAATAGTAAAGCGGGTGTCACACGCGGCTGGCTCGCATTCTCGTCATAGCCACTGATCGGAAGTCGATAGCTTCGTCACGCGTGTCATGGTGTATTCATTCTGGTCAGAGTCATGGCCCGCTAGCCGGATATTAACGCTTTTTTGAACCACCTCAATTATTCCTTCCGAGCCTTTGATAAGCCAGCGCCCCCACCGACTCATTTTGCAGTTAGCCGGACGCAATGCTTTATTTGTAAAAATATTAGTCTGGCTCCCAACTGGCAGCTAGAAAATGCCACGATTAGCTGTATCATGCCATTAATTAACATGAGATTTTACCACAATGTATTGACTACACAATGCAGCGTGTAAGTGTGGCCCAGTTGTTGCAATTTATTGTTATTTTTTTCCTTTGTTAAAGTGCATGTTATGCTCCCTAGCATGTGTTTTGTTTCTAGATATAAAACAAACACCAAACATAGGTTTTAATTAAATAAGGCCGTATGTTATGTCACGCCAACCATTAACATTGAAGAATAAATACCTTTCGTGACCCTATTCGGACCTGCGTTCTGTGAGGTTAGATAGGAAAATTTATGAAATAAATATTTATAAAGTTGAATAGTTACCATAGTGAAGTAGCGGTCTACGTTTACCTACAATAATAACGTAAATCCCACAACTATTCAAGAATTATTAACAGAACATTTTTCAAGAATAGGGAAACCTCTTGTATGAAAATGATAACATTTACAGAACGTAAGTCATACTTGGTATTTCAAAGACCGCATATTCAGCACCATTTACGACCTAGTGAATAAACATTGTCTTAGTACATAATAAATAACTACAATTGTTTAATTATCATGCAATGAGTCCACAACCACATAGAATGAATCAGAACATAGGCTCATGAGTGGAGGCGATTCATCAAGCTCAACTTCCGCTGCCTATTTTATAAGCTCATAACATAATAGTTAATGTGTATTAACTCGGCAAGTCGACGTCGATTCATGTCAGTGTAGAATACAAATGAATCAGAAAGTACGCGAATAAGGAAATTCCATTCGGTGCATTCGTACTAGACACACATGTATGATAAACCAATACTATGAGCTATTCCTATTCACAAGTCGTCGTAGTCTTTGTACTGACTGGGAGGTTGCTGTGACTCATAACTTAGCACGCTCTAACATCACTTTAATAAAAACTTAATTAACACGTTTTGTATTTAATAAAGAATGAGTTTAATCTTTGTAATGGGAGACAATGAAGCTTTTTGGAACCGATTCCCGTGAAGGGCTTTTTGTTGTGATGTTTTTTATATCATTGCAAGAAGTTGACATAAGAGTTGGGTAATGTCATGGGATCCCAAATTGCCGGATTTATTTTTTGTGGTGTTATAATCCAGCAGGTAGTGAAATACCTAGTTTCGGAAATGGTAATCCGGATTTCAGAAGGCTTTGCTGTCGCAGTGTTATAGAAATACCCTAGCGATATTTTGAATATTTCGACTGATACCTGTTATGCTACACGATTTTTTGAGCTAAGTATACCCCACAACGATGTTCAAAACAGACTATCCTAATAACCTGAACCTACAATTTTGCTGAAGTGTGGTGTAGTAGTGGCAAAACCATACAGTATCAGCAGAACTAAGAATAAGCAAGTTAATCTCACTTCTGTTATTACTTTTGACTCACTACCTACAATACGAGACAAGATAGCAATAAACGTGTCCATGAAAGACAACTAAGTTTTACGGAGCTGTTGCGGAGCGATAACAGTCACTTCCACTATCGTGAACACGTTCCGAACATGAAACATGAGCGCGAGCGGAAGGAGAGTTTTAACTTATACTCGGGTACATACGCTGAATTACAATGATGTTCGCGCGCTCTTCACTTTTCTGAGGAAACGCACACTGATGAATCGGCCGTACGTGGTTTTTTGTCTTGATAACATGCTAGACAAGAAACGAAGACGTTTGAGTGCGTGTGGTTCCTGAAATTGCTGTTTTGGATTTCATTAATGTTAATTCAGTGTTTTTTGCTGCAACTCAACCGTTTCATTTCTTTGGACCGAGAGGTTCTTAGCATTTAAAACGTTTAATGTAAATATTTTTATAGCAGAACTGGAATTCATACTCATTAGCATACAGAGTTATACGTCATTCAAAGTGTTACTACTTATCTATATTTATTAGTCCACCGAGCAGTCTAGACTAGAACAAAATTTTGTATAAGTTTGCCGGCGCGATGAGTCAACCGTTCGGCGACACTATCTAAAGTTGTAGACAGTGCAAGTGATTGGTACGGTTCAGTAGTTTTCACTGTCGCGCGATGAAAATGAAAGTGCAAAGTTCAGAAAAGTAATTTCGTTCGTGTAAGTTAAGTGTGCGCGCCGAGGATTTCGCCGAAGTGCACTGGAACGTGACGCCCGACATCCGACTTGTGCAAGTTCCTCCACTGAAGTGAACGCGCCATGAAACGTTACAGATTGAAGCAAGAATATTGCTAACCATGTCTGTACGTCCCCACTTTAAAACTGTTAAGCTTGCTGAGGTCACCAGAACATAATCGTCAAAGGTTTCTCTTAACTCATAAAAATAACAGTCTAGACATCCAAACGGTTACTAGCTCCAATGTTAATGAACATGAATTTCTTATGGGGAAACTTTCCCTAGTAGCAGCTACGTACCTAGACTAGTCGTAGTATATAGCATGGAGGAGGCGCGTCGCATTGACGCCGACGGCCACCCGACACCGACGCTCCCGACGCCGGTCCGTCGCGTCGTACCACCAACCCCGATGCAATTTTTAAATTACCCCGTACTAAGGGTGTTCATTCATTCATTTTAATGTCCATTCTAAATGATCATGCACACGTGAGGGGACAAACTGCAACGTAAATAATAACATATTCAAAATTATTCTCGACATATCATTCTGCTAGTGTTCAATAAACCGTGAAGTTATTTGAATTGCGTGAATAGAAATTGTATGCAACGCAACGCATTAATCGCATTAGCACTTTGCTGGGGTTGTGTACGTGCGAATAGTGAAGACCCTTTGAGTAATCCTGGACTTGTACGTGATCCAATTAATTGCCGCAGGAGTTAACGCCGTGGTGGTCTTGGCCGCCAATATTACTGTCATTTATGCACAAACCTAGATTTAATGACTGTCTTTAAAAACTGGTTAGTCCTTACCTACGTGACTCATACCGATATACCTAAGTACCTTTTCGATGTTTAACTCGTTTAACTTCAAAATTGTGGAAGTGGCTCTGTAATTAAGATAATCTAAAGAGGGCAGGGTTGACGACTCGCGGTTTGGCCTTTTGGTTGTGCGACGTCGTCGGGTTTTATCGACCCCAGGGCCTTGACATAAGGAGCCTAAAACACGCGACTGGCAACAACACTTGGAAACAATGTGCTAACATAATTTATTCAGGGTTTAATTGTGTGTGGCTATTAAACTTTCCTAACTTTAAACGTTAATCGTGCAAAGTCATAGAGAACGTTTCATTGGGGAATTCTCTTATCGTGGTAAACGTTGAATTAGCATTATTTAATCAAAAGCAATGCAAGTATTAACAAAAACTTGTCTCTTACCTGCTTATGACGTGTGGGTTACGACCTATTGTCGTAGAAAGAAGCCATTCAATAAAATGTTGAATAAGCAGCAGGTAGTGTGCGTAAAATTCGTTACGAGAGTCGGCGCAGATTATCTCGGATTAACATTCCGACCCTTGGGTCCCAGGATTGTCGTCTATGTAGGACAAAGCTTTTTCTATAATGAAACCGTAACGCCCGCGCCCAATTTACCTAATAAAACTTATGCGGGCGAGAGTCGTGTGACAACCGACACCGTGGCGACTTGCGACTCATTCGACTCCCATGTCGCACTAATTATTCGAATTAAAGGCTTATACTGTTATTATCAAATGACATAAATTGTAGGGGTACAGCAGTTTTTCCTTTGCTCCTTAATGCGTGAAACAAAGTTTATTACTTAAGTGCGTACAAAGATGCGAATGAATCATCAGTTGAACGTAAACAAAGGCGTAATATTTATAGCGAAATTATTCATCGACATGATTAATTTGCTTATTTGTTTATTATGAATAATGAGATCAATTTATTTATGAGGAAAGCTGTACCTATCACATGAATATCACACTGTACATTGGCAATTATCTACGATATACATAAAAGTGGATAGATATTCGTAGGTGCCAGTTTAAAGCATCATGATAGATTAGCACTCTTGCAAAGCCATAGCACATCTTTTGAAAGACTTGAAACATGTAGCAACGTTCAACTAATTTCGTAGGGTAATATAATCGTAGGCGAGGGTTACAATATTGTACGCCGACGCACTCCTCTGCTGCAAGTCTAGATCACTATACACGTAAACGTTATAGTTAGTAGTTTATAATTTCCGACCAGTCATGGAACCGATTGAATTGTAAACATGCTCGGAAAATAGTTTGGAAAAGCTGGTAAAATCAATATTGTACGCAACAATTGTAACATATCAAAGTATCAACATCAGCACATACTTAGTAAAGAATTATTAATTGCGTTTGCGATTTGCGGGTAGTTAATATCGTCGTCGGCGCCGATGACAAATGATATCGAATTTCCGCTTTCACCACAATACATCGATACTGGGAATAGGGTAGACGATGACTCATGAAACACTGGGGGACAGGGGAGCCATGAAACACTAAATTACCTAGGGTTAGCATCCACTGACGTAGGTATACCGTCTGGCTACATGTAATCAACAAAATTGATCGAAAACAGTAAGTAAAATTAGTAGCTGAGGAGCACGTGTGAAACCTCTCGTTCTAACATTATGCTGTTGCTAGGTAAACGCGCTTCGTAATGCGAGTTCGGAGTTTTCCAGATTTCATTGTTTGTTGTGTTTGTACACTATGGATATTTTTGGCGTTCTATTAGCCGGCCAATGGTATTTCCTTGTTTAGTCGTAAGTACAATAGGCTTTTGGAAAATTAAGCATTTGGTTGTTTTAACTCTGCAGACGTTTATTACTTTCGTCTGTAAACTGATTTAACAATAAACAACTTGAATGTCTGGAATCAGAACATGGACGTTTTTAGTAAATTAAATTTAGAAGTGAACAGTAGCAAATAAAACTTTCAATCATGTTGTGTACGTACATAGGTACATACAATAGGTTTAAGTAAATAAAGCTTTTGTGTAGTAGCACGTACTACGCAGTATCAGTACCTACAGGCACTTCAGGGAGCTCCATCGAGACTCGATCGATCAGGGACGAGTAGGTAGGACGCCCGGACGCCCGCAGGGTGACTAGATCCATTATGGCGGCCTGCAATATTGTAACACGTGTTTATGTCTTGTATTTTCGCATTGCTTCGGTTTCTTGTTTCAGTTGTCTTGTTGTTTTAGTATAGTCAACTACAAATCGAATACAACTGTATTATCTATTCCTGTTAAGTTTTTAGAACGTAGTATTCAGTTAAAATTGACTACGCCTTTAGGCGTAAATCCTTTACGTCATGGCAAATTTTCGTTTTTAATTTTAAAATCTGTGGGTTTTCTGAAAGCAGTCTTGAGTCTTGCTTCTTCAGTAAAGATTGACATACAATATGTGGTTCTACACTCTCGAACTATCTTAATGGCCTATTACATTACCCATTCATCTTTCGTCCAGATGGGGCAACTCGTAAAAGTTTAATAATAAAAGTGAAGCTTTTATATCCTACGCCGCTGCATTGCGCTACCGAATTTGACATTGAGTGTGACTGATTTAAATTAACCCAAATGTGTGGGCCCTTTAAGTTAAACAATAGTGAGTAACCTCGCCATGTCCTGCCAAATTATTCATATTGATTGTCAATACGTCAACACGTTTATTTAAATGTTCGCTTCTTTATTCTATGCGCGTGTTCTAGAACATAACAAATGGCTGCCGCATTCCAAGCTCCGCTCATTTAATTAAGTAACTACCTTCCTACGCACTTGTTTATTGATATCGTTCACCACGATAAACTTGAATGATTACTTGAATGAGATTATTCAAAATCGCTCCGTTGCGGTCAGTTGGTGTTTCGACAGGATTAAGACATTGTTGCCTTGTTAGCTTTGTAACAGCACGTTACACTAACCATTCTTTTTATTTGCAAGAAATTTTTAGATTCTTATTTTTTGAACACATGGCGCAGGTAAAATTACTTTAAAAAATCTCAAGAAATTCTGAATTCAAAATATACTCCTACAATCACAAACATCATGCGTCTGTGTCTGAATCACGCGAAATCTCGAGACCGAATAAATTATACAAGACCTTTATATGTAAATAGGATTAAACGTCTGGAACGTTTTTCACCCATGTTACGAGTACCTGTTTAAGTGAATTACTCTTATTTGTTCCAGTGGTCTCAATTTCCAAGATTTGATTGTGCGACAAGGCGCTATCGACTCGCCCCCCAAGACACCGTTCATCCTCGGCTTTGAATGCGCCGGAGAGATCGAGCAGGTCGGCGAAGGAGTCACCAACTTCAAGGTAAGCCAGTGTTTTATGTGCAAATAACGCAAAATTCTACAGATAATATACCTTTTAGTTGTATTTTGAATCTCTGCCGTCTCATATCTTCCACCCTATTTCCGTCAATCCCGAAGAAAATGCTAAGTCATTTATTAAATGCATCCCTAATCTCGATTCGTTTCTCCAATACCTCTCTTCGTGCAATTCACTACGTGAAATTGCACTCGCCTTCAGAATATTAATTCGATAATGAATAATACAATTAATGTGCGCTCGGCACTGTCTCTACTGGATGGGAAATTATTTTAATTACATTTCTTCCTTTCTGACGATGTTTTATTATGAGACTCACAGACTTGAACATTATTTTCAATGTTTTTATTTTGAAGTCAAAGTAAATCGGTCAAGAGCTCACGCTGTATATCGCAACGGCTTGCAACTGCCGCTATTTCTAATTTAAGTTAAATTACTTTTAATTGCAATGACTGTAATAAAACTTCCGTTTCTCAAGTCGGAAAAATAAATTATTTGCTGGCTTTCTATTGACTGCTCCTACAATTTTGCAAATAGATACCTACTTAAGTTTAACCATCCTATTAATGGCCGGTAACGACTCGGTACGAGCCCGAAGTTGCAAGGCCTCATCTTTTCATCATCAACATCAACATTGTCGGACGAAAGGGTATTTCTAGTTCTTCAGTGACATTATTCGAACATCAAAAGCGAAATACAAAGATTGTGTGAAATCTACATCAAAGGCTTTAAATGTATGGCCCCATAAAATCACAGCTTTGTTTCCAAGCCCAATGGTATGTGACGTATCATTTTAGCTCTTATGATTTAGTGTTATTGGTAGAAAATATATATGTTCCCAGTTGATGAAGGAAGTATCCAATAATAAATTAGGTTTACCGATTAGGCAACATATAGTTGCATCCTTCATAGACAGTCCTAAAAATTAAATGGTAAGGAACAACAATCTTTCTGCCAACGAATGACCTGAAGTCCTTAAATATTTTACAGGTCCTGTGGTCCTGGCCAATGCAACTGTCACTCATACTAAACTAACCAACATTTGTGACCAGGTTGGCGACCAAGTCGTGGCCCTTCCAGAGTACAGGGCATGGGCTGAGCTCGTCTCCGTGCCCGCTCAGTATGTGTACGCATTGCCTGAAGGCATGACGGCACTGGACGCTGTGGCCGTCACCACCAACTACGTGGTCGCTTACCTGCTGCTCTTCGAGATGGCCAACCTCACGCCAGGCAAGAGCCTGCTTGTGCACTCCGCAGGAGGCGGCGTGGTAAGTTACACCTGAAGCTACTTTAACTACCTAACTGAATCGTTAATCTACATCAAAACATAGAACACCCATACCTTTTCAGTATTTTGTAAGTCAGTAAGTCACAATTATTTCTCAAATTCACCAAATAACGGAATCCTCTTTACTGTATATTGTATTCGCAAGTCAGACTAAAGAAAAACGAAAGCCAAGTTCAAGAGCAAGTCGTTTTTATCGTCCATAAAAATACTCAGTCCAGTGATCCAGTCCCAACATTCATGAATGCAAAATGCTAAAATTAGTTTTATTCAGAAGTTGACAAAACCGAAATGAAATCGAAAATACTCTCAGTAGCATTGACCCTTGTCGGCTCAGTACACAGCACGCTTCACACACTCTCGAGTGCTTCATAATTACTGTGCAAACAGACTAACGAGATGTCTAATTGTTGCTCTAAATAGTTCGAAATATTCATGTTTGCTCTGGAATTCCTGTTTCCATATGACGTGACCACCCTTGCGTGTCAGTGACCGGTAACTCGAAGCTTGGTCGCTGGGCGGGGTGACAATACCAATTAGCTGACATTTATTAACAGGGGAAACCAATTTAGAGGCAAATAACCTACGCGACTATGGTAGCTATTGATGATAATGTACTCGTAAATGGGTACTGTTATTTTTAATTGTAGTTAAAGCTTTCAAGAGCACATGTAACTTTCTATAATATTGATTAATTTTTGATGATGCTACAAAGGAAATATTCGCGAAAATCTCCCAGATATTAAAGTCCATATTAACATTATAGGGCCAAGCAGTAGCCCAGTTGGCGAAGACGGTGGAAAACGTGACGGTGTTCGGCGTCTGCTCGAAGACCAAACACGAGGCTCTGAAGGCCAACAACAATAACATCGACCATCTGCTGGAGCGTGGCAGCGACTACACCAGCGAAGTCAGGAAGTAAGTCTCATGTTATTTGAAAACATTCGACTGCTATGTTTTGCGTTTGTAGTCGTTGTTGCACTTTCAACGTAATTTTTGATAGATCAATGTAATTTTCCATCGATACATTCGTTCCAACAATGCCGAATTAGCCAATCTTGTAGAGTAATTTGCTTGTTAGAAGAGGGTATGCTTAGTTTTGTTTTCTTATTCTACATTTTTCGATGTTCTTTTACTTTAGTCTTAGATTGAGATTTTTTATACTTTTATGGAAAAGAAAGAAAATATACCACATGTTCTTAATTTGAGTGAAAGTAAAGAGTTGGGTACCCCAAAGCGCCCACCCGTGAATTAGGATTACAGGCACATGAGTAATAGGATTAACCCTAGTAAAGCTATGTCAATTTTACTATCTCTTTATCATCGGCATTTCAAAGGTTTCCACTATTTACGTCATACTCTTGATAAACACTTGATATGGTACCTATATTTTAAGGATGCTCAATCAATTGTTTTATAAATAAAAACGTGCCAAAACGCCTTAAGCAAAATTACCACGATGAGGTACCTGTTCGTCCTTGCATTCTGATTTCACAACGCGATTTCAGTAATAGGCACGTGTGGTTATAAATCTAATTTGAAGTTCATATCGAGAATTCGGTGAGATCATCAAAAATGTGAATGAGTTATGTTCTGTTTGAACAAAAGCCAAAAGTGAAAAATATT
>JAKRBP010000554.1:48450-59061 GCA_022398575.1 Heliothis subflexa | reverse complement strand
GTATAAAGTCTAAAACAAGATATTTGCGTATTTATTTACGCTCTCTTGAGCCATATGCATAACCGTCATAAATATAATAACACATTGAGGATTTTTTTATATATGTACTTATATAGTTTTACCAATGAGCAGATGAGAATAATTCGATTTTAGAATAGGTACACGGTCTTTTCATTAATTTTGTCATGAAGGCGTACGCATCTATCGACAGCCGCACGTTACATGCAGCGCCTATCAAATAGTTTTTTGAAGACGTCCTCATTTGATTGGCATTATCGTGTCCCCAAACTAGTGACATGTCGACAATGGCGCGCCGGAGGTACATCCAACAAAACTAAACAAAATTAAAACCGGATTTCCAAAATCCCGTTTTGTCGCATCGGCAAGAAGCTCTGTTTTCGATTTCTATTCGGATTGTTTGTTTTTTGGACCCATTGTTGGGTCTGTCGGGGCTGCGACACGCGTACCCATTTTTGCAAAGTCTATTCCATTGTGTTAGCGAGAGGAATGACGTTTGACGGACACGAGCGGGTGACGCGCCCGCGCTGTGGGGTCAGCTATGTCAGCAGTCCGCGCGGGCGTCGTTAGTGCCGCGACAAAAACCAACATATCATCTGCTGCACAGCTCACCTCTACTACATTTGGCCGAGCACCGCGGGCTACGCAACGGGATTCCTGATATCATATTGGGTCCCGTCATCATGCTCTAAATTACTTTTTGTGTAGTATAAAAGGAACGAAACGTTTCGTCGGTCAACCATCGCTCGGAGCAACAATCGACCAATTTTTGTTTTAAGGGTCTCGCGTACCCCTTTTCTTACCTGCACCAGGCCTGCACCTCGGGATGTCTTTCGTATTCATTTTAGCTGCTGTTATTGTTTATTTATAGTGCGTCATTCAGCTCAAGCTTTAGAGGTTGTAGTAGCAGTATATTCAAAATACATAAAGGCCAAATTAACAACGCATTACAAAGGGACTTTGCAATCATTGAGTTCATTCATCGCCTGGGATCGATGGAAGAGAGGACTAACTTTTTTTTATTGAACCTTGGTTTTTATGTTTGTCAATTATCAGAACACCTACACGCAGTGCGGTAATGTTCCTCCTATGGTGACAAACTGACCATTAATGTCCACATTCAGACGGAATATCTCTAGTGAGTGCTCTTAGTTTTCTGTAAGTTTGGTGTAGCTCAATAGTTGAATGAAAGTATGATGTTGTCACTAATAGTGTGGCACAGTTCTGTTAGTCGGGTGACGGTTATCAAACGGCAACTCGGTCCGGTTCGCAAGAAGCGCTTGCCCCTGCGCGTCCGGCGCGCCAATTATGCTGCGCGCACGCGCCTCCAAAAAAACCACCCGCCGACCATCTCAACCATTTTTTAAAAGCCCCAACTTAAATAATAATGCAGTAACACGCGAGAGTATTCGCAAAATGCGATCCGCGAATTTCGTTTCCAAATTCCACCGAGTCCGGGGTTGGACGTCGTTTTTTGTCGCTACTATTGTCTGTTTATCTTTAGATTTGTGTTCTGCTGTTCTTGCAGCTTTGTCGGTGTGGCTGCAGCGACGTTTTCAGATTTCCGTTCGCTCGGTTTCCTCTTATTGCTGTTGAGATTTATTTTCTTATTTTTGAAACTGGTTGGTTAATTGGTTCCTGTCCTATATAGTCCTCGGCGCTGTCAAAGTTCCCCGCGTCCGCTCCACTCACCGTAAAGGAATGCAAAATCAACTGTCTGCAGCGCGGCCGTCGTCCCGAGCGGCCTTTTAATAATGCACACGTATAGCTATAATGAAGTGCCCAAAGTTTTTTGTGCCGGAGCGCGATTAGTCCCTCCCGGCGATCTGAGGTCGCGTACACCGGCCCTATCATTACTAAAAACGATCCTAATAATATAATAGTCCTGTCACATCCCTTCGAGGGATCCACTTTTTAAAGGACAATTTTCGTAATAAGCGACGAAAAACAGCCGTTTAGACTGTAAAATTTTATAGTTTATACTGTCTCTTTAATAATATTTGTTCCTCGATCGTCTGGAGATTAATGTGAAATCGTTAATGTGGGTCAAGATAATAACGTACGTCCGTCTACCTCGACTACACGATTTCTACAAAAGTCATCGTTGTTGACAAACTCAAATATGATACCTATAGGATTCCAAGAAGTGCAGTCGAAGTGAATCGTTTCACACGGCGGACGCCACCTGGACTTCAACAAATCGTCAACAGTTTTATTATCCACAATCCTGAGATGGATACGACAGATTGCCTGCACTTAAACGTTTATTTATTGCGCTGGAGTTAAATTATGAGTTTATAGATTCAGTAGCGCATACAAGGCTGTAAATCATGGTTGGTATCTAGCATTAGCTATTGATAGCGAGCTGGGTATACCTGTGCGTGGAGGAGTGTTGCGCAGGGTGTCGGCGCGGCGGGGCTCGCGGGCCCCGCGCCCGCCAAATGCCACATTTATATTGTTCATTACGGAGCCCCGGAGGTGAGAGATGTTGGCGCTGTCGCCGCGCCGGGGGGTCGCTGCAGGGCTGATGCCGGGCACCAGCTCGCACCAGTCACACACTCTGAGGAAAATCAAATATCTTATTGCAACACCTTTCACTTACAAAACTAAAATATTCCTTGTTTAGATTGCAAACTGACAAGGGACAGGAGTACAAAGTTTTGATCCTTGAAGTTGAAAATCTATACAAATGGTTCAAAATGAGAACGACATTAACGAACGTATCTAACTTCGCATTTATTGTTAGGATTTTTCTGATTCCGTAAATTGAATGAAGTAGAGAAGAGCAGAGCATTACCACGGGAGGTTGGGCAGCCCTGGTGGTGCGTGCCACCGGGGGTCCGGTGCGCGCACGTCCGAGCGCGTTGATTTGTGCGCGGACTCCCGCCGACAGTATTTGTACAGGGCACGCGTGGGACGCAGCCGCGCCGCGCCGCCCGCAACACGCGACGTCGCGCGACATGACGCGACCGCGACATACTCGCCGCGTCCATCTCCGACGATTTGTTACTACACCGTTCACTTCATCCTTCTCTACAGCAGAACTAGGAAGATCGATTAATATCATATCAGATTTGTCTCTACTTGAATATAACTCTAACATGACCTGACCACCTAGTCTGATAATAAATAAGCTGAAGTCTTACATATTGCATATAACGGAATGTGGTCATCATACTTATACTTAAACGTTTGCATGTTTTATATTTGCGTAAATCAAATGACAGACTTTATTTAGTAAAGGATGTGATGTCAGCAAGCAATACCCTAACGCACAGTGAGCACTCTAACCAATAGTATAACAGACATGTTTATGCGAAAGTTAGAAGTTACTTTCAATGCCATAAGGTGTTTATTTAATGAGTTAACAGCGGCGACAGACAATGATCGGTAGGAATCTTAATGCGGGCGCGCGATACGTGAGTGAAAACATGGCTGCGATCTCACCAGCCTGAGTTTCATTTCGTATCTTTGTCGACGTATTTTCCAATCTAAACGAGCCGAAATTAGAAGGCTAAGACAACTTTGAAACCGGTCAACATAAAATTGGAAACCAACTGTAGTCTCCGAGTTGCGCAAGAGTCGATCGACCAGTTTGGCGCGGGCTCACAGCGCGTGGGATCTATGAGTCTGCGCGACGCGGCCGCGGCACGAAACGTCGCGCGCGCACTCCACGCACCTGCACTTACGACGTTTGTCCACGCCACCCGAATTATTTAGTCTGCCACTTTATTGCCGCGGATTAAGAATCTCGTTGACATAAATTATTGTGTGAATAGCACTTAAAATATGGCCACAAACTGAAACATTAACCGCAGCACGAATATGCGCGTGAGTTACGACGACGGTGCCGCAGTCTAACTGCACTCTGCTTACATTTGTTACCTCCATTTGTTAGCACCCAGACGCTTTAAAATATTGTTTCCACATTTGAGTACTGTTGGAATGATACCCACCGTTAATATCGTCACACTGTCTATTTGTATCAGGTTCGATTTCCAGGTCAAGCGAAACATGTTTCAGATTGTGCAAACAGTTCTAGCGTCCTTGATCACCGATATGTTGTCGGCTTAGACGTGATTACGCCAACGTCTTCTTTATAATTTCGTCAATTCAAAACACTACGACAGGCGAGATGTTGCCATTTAACAGCCAGCTGGTGTTACGTAGCGAGTATCAGAGAAACAAAATGTGCCGCAGATATGAAACAGCTCAGTGTTTCAAGGAGTAGTTATCTGGCGTTAATTTGCCTGCACTAATGTAGGCATCGACGCGGTATCAGCCGATAGCTTCATCAGGCTGTCCGGCTGTCGGTCTGTCGCCTGTCCGCAGGGCGTTATGTGACTTTTATCAATCACGAATCGCTCGCCGCTAAGGCATCACATTTCTAAAGCCAATTAAGGATTCCGATATCAAAACGAGTTTAAGTAAAATTTTATTTCGTAACACAGTTGACGAGCTGCGATTCCGCACCGACTTATCGTACATTAAGCGTTTTATCAGTTGCCTTTTAGTATTAAGAGCTTCATCGAAATTCGAATCATATTCATGTCGCTGCCATAAACTGTCAACTATATCTGGATTACCAATCATTTTTTTTTTTCCCAACGAGCTTTTGCTTAACGAATAGGCAACAGTTATCAGTAACAGAATTGTTATAAATTGTATTTATGGTCGTTAATTAATTTATCTGCAATAAGTTTTATGCAAATCTCTAAGAGGACAAGTGCCGGAATTTCACGCTCGAATTAATCGTTTGTTAATCTTTTAAGAAGAATCTCCGACGTGCGATGGTCCATCGAGGACGTAATGTGTGTTGGTGTACCTGGCCAGCTAATAAGTGTTCCGGAGCGCGGCGTGACCACAATTACGGTTTTATATCGGAGCATGAAAGGGTGTCCGTCGCTCTGCCATATTGATGGCGTATATTTATCATAGACAATTTAGGAACACCTGCTGTTAGTTCGGATGAGCGGTATATGTCAAATTAATACGGCTCCTCGGCGAGGGTTTATAGTTTGTTGGCTTTTGACGCGGCTAATGTTTTATTTGCTCTGGCCGGGACCGATTGATGGCTCTCGAATAGATTCCTGAGCGCTCGCTTTTTGTTTTCGGGCGTATTTTTATCTTTTTATGGTCGAGAGAAGGTAATCGATTTCTATTGTTTGCAAATTGTTGCTTTAAAAAAACTCTTTTGTGTCATTTTTTGTGATAATTTTTACCCTTTCTTTTATGTTAATGATGCGACACTAAAAATATCATAACCCAAACGATAATATCTGGACTGTAGTTTCCGGTTGGATCATCTTCACACCGTCTTTGTTGTTCGGCACCGCCTTTTAGCTGTTATGGCTGAGTAATATGCAACTTTACAGTGTCATATAGACCAGTGACCGTGCCTGCCACATGACTTTAAGACTTTACTAGAACATTGAACGATATTACTTACTTTACTTTCTACCAGTGAACACGACTGCCTGTCACATTTTCCACTAGTGTGAGAGCTTTGTGGTCGACTTCCACGACGGCGTCGCTTCCTCGTCGTCGTCATTGGTGGGTTAAAAATAGCTGGTAGCGTGCGGCCTTGCCTCCTCCCCCTCCCCCCCCCCAGCCCGTGCGCCGGGCTGAGCGCCGCCCCCCACCGCTGCACTCCACCCGCTGCGCACGCGCATCCTGCCGCACGTCGCTGTGCCACCACTGGATAAGTCACGGTGACAACGTGAAAACTACGTGCGCGCATGCGCTGTCTTCGATCTTATTAATCACAAGTACAGTACCAAGAACGGAATACCTACCTCGTATTAAATTTTTAACACTTTTGTAGATAATTTAAATTTAATTTTCCTTTACAAATGCAGTAACGTCCAGCATTCGATAAATAAGAATAAGGGTGTTTACTATTTAGTAGTAGGTAGGTATATGAGTTTTCAGGCTTCTAAATATTTCAATTTGCCTAATTTAATACCTAACATTATACATTCAGATCTAATCAATTAATTAATCAGTGACAAACATTTTGATTTATACTACGTTTGTTGGTAACCGTAGCCATGTCACCGGCAGATGCGTGTGCGCAGGTGATTGCGCACCTTATCGCCGACAAAAACGCCGTATCGGTTTCAACGCCCGCCATTAGTGCACCACGTTACTTCCAGGCATTATATTAATTACGTGAGACATAAAACTAATGAAGTTCCTGCTTAAGCTTCACGCGCGGCGATGCTTAGTGCACGACTGCTGGGTATCATCTGTTTAAAGAGTCACATTTTCAATCCCCGATATCTTTAGAACTACACAGGTAACGCGAGTGCGGTGTGAGGTTCTCTCTTTATACACTTACAATAGTAACTGTTTAATACTAATTAACAGATAATAGATTATTGCATTAGGCTCCCAAACTTGTATCACATCTTGCTGCTACCATACTGCTACGCAGACAGTTATTATGATTAAACCATACTCCTAAGAGAAGCTTGCTTATTAGACCGGTGTTTCGGCAAGTTCAGTATGTAGTTAATTTTTTTCTTGCACGGTACCCTTCTGATTGAAGTGCCTGTGGTTGAGCACGCGAGCGGCGCAGGCGCGGCCGACGCATGCGCACCGCTGTTTACGCAAATTCACGCTCATTTAAACGCTGTCAGTCGCCGAGAGCTCACGTGTTTGTTTTGCGCTCATGTAAGTGCTCACCGAGCGTTTTGCAGTAATTGCTTTTTTAAACTTCACATAATTACATACCGAGACTGCTTCTGTGCTGTCCGATGTTTGTAACTTTTTTCTGAACACAACATAATCTTCGGTAGCCCGCTTGCAAAGTGAACATGCATTCCTTAATTTTAACTCATGAAAAAGCAGTTTATTATAACGTAGGTATATTTCTATATTATCTAAGGTTATAGCAATATTAAAAGCGAAATTAAATTAAGCGTGTCATTTGTGCAGTTGGGCCGGGTGAGCGTGTGCGTATGTGTGCGCCGCTATCAATATCGGTTACTGATCGCCGCGGGCAACAGATTTATCGACAATATTTATACGAAGCCGCTGCAACCCGCCGCTACACTTGTACCAACCGGACTCGAACTCATAGATCTCTTTAATACTGCATGAGTGTTACAATTTGGAAGGCGTCTCCATCTTTGTAAATAACTTTACTTCCTAGTGACAAAGCTGCGCAAATCTTACAGAGCGCAATAAACTGCGCAGTTGTCTATGCTATTCTAGGTTACTATTCAAAATAAATATGTATGCTAATGCAAACATAAAAATATCGAGCTACCGCATGCCAGGTAGGTACAAAAACACAGTACACAAACAGTAAATTTGTATTTACTTCAAAAGTTATTGACATTACAAATATGTAGATTTATTTAGCTACGGACGTAGGTGGACTAGGCAATGATGCACGATAGTCGACAACCTACGAAATATAGGTTTCTACTAAAGATTCGTTTTAAAAAACTGTCAGGTCACGTCTTTCAGCAAACATAAAACAGAATTTAGAGGACAGCACTGACGCGTCTTATTATATTACAAGTTAATCTAAAGAGGATGTTATAGCTGTCAGTTAGAGTCCATTAACTGGCGATATAATCGCTGTTAATTGCTTTGTAATAAATCAAAGGAATAAGTACTACTACTGAAACAGATACAACGGCTACAATTAATTGGCTACTATTCTAAAAGTGGCTATGTACTCACCTGATAGACTTACCTCTTACATTTGTATCGCGTGCGCACATTTGGTGCATGGTTTCTAGATAAATCCCTGGGGTCTACTGATTTTATGTCATAAATATTATTTTCCCTTACAGACAAACAGACCTTTCTACTCATAATATTCACAAGTTGGAGAAAAAGCTCTTAAAGTTTCAGTCTGAGGTGGGGATAATGGGGCAATAGATTTAGCACAAGGTTCATATGGAATGGTACTACTGGTGTGACTGGCGATGTGCAGCGCAAGCGCAGGTGCTGGGCGAGATTCCGGCGACTGCCTACACGCGCCGCCTTCACACAGACTTGTAATTAGTGTGAGACCCGCTAACTACCACTTGCTGCCTTCTACTTACATACTTTCTGATACACAGTTATCGGCAACATTCAGCTAAACCTCAATGGTAGGTAAAGTTTCCTGTGACAGCAATACTAATATTGACCAATTACATTCACAGCTTAGCTTTAGTTGACAAAGCAATGAATATCGAAACTAGTTTGAAAGGCGCTCAATAATCATACATTAAGCCGGACCGGAACAATAATTTTGATGTCAACAGCAACAAATTACCGGCGCGTAGGCCGGCGCACCCGCCGCCGCCGCGCGCCACTGTCGCTCGGTGTCGCGCGCCACTCGCGCCACTGTCGCCACTCGCGCCCGCAGGAAGTCGCCTGACACTGCGGTTCCGCTGACGTTATTTATTATTGGTGACTGGTTCCGAAGGCTGTGTGTGCTCGGTAAGCTCTTCCTCCTCCACAGCGCGTACGCACTCGCCGTCTGGTCGTGTCGTCTGAACACAGTTGGTAGAAAACGGTTTTCTTTTGTGTAACATGGTAACATGATTATGTCTGAATTATGGTTTGTTACCTTTTACACTTAATAAAAGCCCAAACCTCACTAAAAGACTATATTCCTTTGTTTATATTCCAAAATAATATAAAAATCTACAATATGGTCTAAAAAAAAAGCAATTTGAATAGTTGGTTATACGATCATGTTGACAATACGTTATCTGAGCAAGTGTAGTGAAACGTACAATATTTAGGCTTATCAGTTCCAAGTGCCTATTTCCTGGTCGTAAACGGCTATAAACAAAAGTGTGACGCGAAGGACACGTCGCTTGTCGTCGAAATTAAGGGCCGTGACAGTCGCGCGTTATCGCGATCGCACGCGCAGGCCCTGCGCACACCTGCCGACTTGTCGCAACATCTTGTATGTGTGTCGTGCCCTTTGTTATTGATATTATTGGGCCTTTTGTGTTTGTTTACTGATAATTCATTAGGGGCAACTTTGACTAACAACCTGTGACACGTGCCCGTGTAAGTTAGCCGCCACTGAGCATCGGACAGCTCCCATTAATTTTCGATAATTCGATGATTATCGCTAATCGTGGATATAATAGTTATTTCCCATACTCTGCTACTATTAAAGTCATTAAAAATACAAGAGCTGTTTTTCCGCTTGTCCTTGGTTACCTCTTGCGTGGCATTTCAGCCATAAGGGTAAAGCAATCAAAGGCGTTTCTAGTGAAAAACTCATTATACAAACAATGTATTGTGAAACAAAAGAAGTTAATACGTGGCAGTGCGAGGGCACACGGCTGCGGTGACATTAGGTGTAGCGCGGCACGAACGCGGCACAAAGGAAGCGGCCGAGTGACCTCCGCGCCGCGCCGCCCGCCATACATCACGCCTATCTGCCACCGACCACCACCACTTCTTTCGTGTTCACTAATGTACTACACTCGTGAAATTACTTCATAACTCAAACATGAACAATTTCGTTTCCTTGTAAGAAATTCTTAAGTAAACCCAGCAATGTCACCCCACACGCAGGGTGGGTGACAACTCATTTATTTCAGTCAAGTTGGAATTGAAAAATTGCAAAAAAATGTTTTAAATAAACCTTAGTTTGAAATTCTGACAACAACCGCTGAAGACACAATCTAGATATAACCATCAACTGTAAACGTATACATGCGTTACTCGTCAGCTAGTTAGATAAGCAGCTACTGAGTGAAACTAAACGTTTTATCTAGCGAGTACGTTTAGTATCCGCCGAGCACTTCCACGGAACAATTGCAAGCGTGACCGAAGGCTGTCGCCTGCGGAAACGGAAACACTGTCGCCTCACTATAACTGGACGACTGGTCACACACTAGTCTGTGTTCTCCACACGTCTTTGTCAAGTGCTGATCAGTACTGCTTTGTCACCAAAACTATGGATATGAATCAATGCAGGTACGGCTAAATGAAATCAATTGTCTCTAGTAAAAGTTTTAGAATCATCTACTGAAAATGTGACTACTAACTGACCTTGCTAAACAAACAGATCAATAATGAAAAGCGCATTAAGCACGAAACATTTCTATGAAAAGTGCATACTTACCGCTTTACATATACTTACGGTCAGATTCTTGTAGTGTTGTCTCAGCTCCTTATACTTACTCTTTCAGTCTCTCCAATAAAGAAACTCCTCCAAGTCCTGTTGTTTCACCCTTCGTGACATCGGCTCAGAGTTGTTACAAACAAATCGCTGGCACTCAAAAAGCTCGCAGTCGCAATAAATAGTGGTCACGTTACAGCGACTAATAGTCGTTCATGTGCGCCACACATTACGCTGCGATATTAATTGCGCCGCTAATGTGCGAGTGTGACCCATATAGGTACTGTGAGGTACCACTGCGACACTCGCTACTAAGGGAAGGAGCTCACACAACAATAATACACAAAATAGATAAACAATACAATCGTGATACAATGAGAAATTATGGCAATTGCACAATTTCGCGCTTTAGCAAAACAATGACAAGTGTATTTGTGCAAGCTTCCTACCGCCTATTCCACGTCAGAGGCCGTCTCAGGCGGATTTGAGAAAACTCTGAC
>JAKRBP010000547.1:203294-214836 GCA_022398575.1 Heliothis subflexa | reverse complement strand
TATTCTGCGATAATCTTAATTACGGACTAAATGGATTTATTTTGTTTATTTTTAACCCTGTCTACCCTATTGATCTCATCGAATGAATTTCGTTTGTCATGGGCGCTATTCCTGTAATACTAGTGTTGGAACGAGTTCGTAACCGTAGTCCGTAATTCGGAGGCGAGTAATCATCGAAATAGGATTGTCGCTTTCCAATTAGCAGCGAGTCGCGCGTACAACTCGATGACACGGCCCTTCAAGTGACGAGTGGTAAAAGGAAAGCTGGGGTTTCGAGAATTCTTGTAAGTCATGTAAGTAGCTTAACACTTTTCAGATGGAAATTAGTACCTAGTCGTATAGAAAAATACTGAAGGAAAGAAGAAATACTGAACAAATCTGGTAAGTAAACTTTATAACTACGGATGGGTATTTTAACATAGTTTTCTTAATAATATATTATTACTTGCTACTGTACGTTTACCTACAGTACTTCTGGAAAACTGATGAAAATCTAATAATTAATTAATTAAGTAGGTACACCGTTCGTTAACAAAAAAATCTTTAGCTACGTAAATGTTGATATACTTATTAACATTTTGCAACTTTCCTGTAATCAAAAATTAATTAGGTACGAAACCACAGCTCTCAATCTACATATATCGCAAATCAATCTCACAACACAAATGGAAATGAAATATATTTCGCTAATGCGCTCCGCAAAACTAGCATTTCACTAACGAGTTATCTTTAAGCTGCTTTGTCATAACCCTATAGAATAATGGAACTATGAGCGCACGATCACAATTCGCACATAACACTGACCTGTCCGATGTACGGGTAAAGAACGAGTCACACTACTCGAAAGTGCTGGAAAAATATTATCATAAAAAATATAAATAATCTGCTTAGCCTTTTCGCAAACAATATTGGGGTCGGTTTTCAGTCTAAATATATAGAGGTATATTGCAAGCTATTTATATCTTAATTATTATTATTGATTTAAAAATATATTTATAGTCAGGTAGGTACGTGAGTGAGAAACACTTTTAAATTATATTCCGAATACACAAAATGATATTGTATGTAAGGATTTTGTTTTGATAAGTTCTAACCTTAACTGTCGCTGGTGTTATCGATATGTTAGAAAATTGAGGGATTGCTTTGATACATAAATTGTTAATATTACTACACATTACAGTTTTTCAGGACATTTCTTATTCTCAAGTATAATAAGACCTTCACTAGCACTCATGGTTTTGATAAAAATCCTTTTATATTATTCAAAAATGAAATTCGATGAGTGTGTACTCGCCCCAAAGTGGAGGCGCCGCGGGCGTCGATCGGCCGCCTAATTTCAGTCGGTAATAACCGGTCTCGGTTCGGACATCACATCCAGAATCTTTGTGGGAACCGTGCGTAGCGTCAACCATCACTACGAGGGATGCGACGCGTATTGAACACATTCCGTACCTGGGGAAAAGATAAAGGAAAAATGAGCAGACTTTTTAAGGAACAAAAATAACTTGCTTTTTCTTCGAATTTTGTTAAATCCGTAATTGCAAAGTAAAAATTAATTGAAGCTTGCAAGGATGTTTGTGATGAAGTTTATACCTAACGCCCAATCCTGCAGAGATACTTCTAAGACTAATAACATAACAATACACAATAATATAACAATGTTCTAGTCTAAGAAGATCCGTAGAAGTCTCTAGATCATTCATTGAAGGCGATCTTTAATTAACAATCGAGAGTGTTCTCGAAGGATATAGAAAAATACATATTCACCATAACAATTTGAAACATTGATTGACGAAACAAAGATGTTTATGAAATTAAAGATATCTTTGAATGTTTAGACACCCCTGGGCTTTTCAATAGAAGGATGTTTGTTATTGTAGTGTGAAACTGAAATCAATGACGTCACATCGACGTTGACGAGAAATTGCTAGTTAGAGTTCAATTTGTAGTTTTAGAGGTCGCTCAGAATGTGTGCGTGCTAAGACTATACGCCTGGTCTACCTTTGTGACATTTTCGTACGGAACTGGCGTCATTGTTTTAGGTCTATGTTGCGGAAAATCAATTTGTTTTTGGTGATGTCACGGCTATGACGTTATACTCACAGGACACTGTATCCAAATAATGATTTAGGGTTAATGAAACGCTTATTTAGTTTGGAAAGTACTATTTGATGATTTAAGGCACCATGGCAGATATAGGCGAAGAAAAGGGGAGAAAAGTGGTGGATAGAATGCATAAAAAATATAGGACGAGGCGATACGTAGAAACACAACATTTTTAACTAATTTTAATACGAATACTACCTGTACAAATTAATGTTGTAGCAAATATACATCTCTGTTACCCTCGACTATTACACCGTTCAATAGCTGTACGTAAATATATGGGTGTAAGTCAATTAATACAAGGGTGCCAAGTGGCCAGAGCTGACCTCTGGTGTCTGCAGTATATCTATAGAGGCTCGAGCTACTTAAGTGGACGTAACTTCATTACATGAAGCATGGTAAGTGACTCTGTAGTTCCACTAGAATTAAAAAGGTACTCTTTATCAGTTTAGCCTTTTAACTTTCTCTAATTTGTGTTAATATTTTTCAGATATTTTATTAATTTACGTTATTCATTTCATCCTAAAAAGGTAGTTGAACGTCTCATTTTTTTTTTGGTTGGCCACAATTTTTGCTCAGCATGATGAATTATTATCTAACCTTTACAAAGTTTCAGTGTCACTTTCAATGTAAAATGTGTAGTCAGCCGTGAAGATTGAGTTCGAACGTTCGATAGAACTTCAAGTTACTGTGAACATGTCTCACAAGCTCGATATATCGGTAAGTACCTTAAAGGCTCATGCCAATATGATGGAAATAACTAGGTATTCGTATATTATATTTGGGCATGGGAGGAGCACTTATTACAATATTTTATATACTTGGAATATAGAAAGGGAGATTTGAAGAAGATTGAGAATGAGGTGATATCTCTGGTGCTACGGCACAACATTACTAAATTGTAAGCAAAGAAGCTTGCTACGAATCCTTAGCTACGAGCTTAGGCTACGAACGCTACGCCGACAAGTTTGCTACGGCGCGTTTGCTATTCGCCTACGCAGCCCTTTTGTGACTGAATCTTACAAAAGCTATGTATAAGTATAATAGCACTGGGGTGTGACGTCATCTATTTCATCATTTTAAGATTTTCTAATGTCGTGATAATTGACGAAATAATTTAATTTTGACTCGAAAAGATTTTTAATTGCCCATAGAAAACTATTTTAGAATCAATAAAATCATATCATATTGTGACTAAAATCCTAAGTGGATTGTTTAAAATGACTAAGAAACAAAGTTTCTTCACGCTGGTTTATTAACATAATTATCTGGCAGCGCTGCGTAGACGGCTGCGGTTCACGGCCCGTCAGTTTTCTTTATGATAATGAATCGCTTACGACGTAAGTGTTGCCAACTTTTCATAACAGGTAGGGTGGGTTCATTCCTATCTGATGCTAAATTATCTCGTGTTACGATGCAAATAAGCGAAGGAATGGGTTAGTAATTTATAGTTTCAAGGTAGAGTATAAATATAGAAAATTGCAGATATTGATTGGTGTGTGAATATAACATCGATGATTTTTGCGTTACTGTGATTTAGCTGTGTTTATTGTACTGAGAACGATTTTTTAAGAGAGTATTATAGTATTTTTGCAGTTCAAGAAAAAATAAAGTACAATATAATCAAACCTGAATTATCTATCTTGACATCGTCATCATTTTCACCTATTTAACTATTCCTTCCTTCTAAACTTTTATCTTACAAATATACCTTGGAACACTATCTAAGAAGTTTATACTTATCAATAAAATAACAAACAATGTAGGCAGGTTCTCTCGCGAGTGTCAAGTATTTTTTACTTATCTGAGGCCGCGGCGAGAACTTTGTGAGTTAACTTACAAGTTATTGGTTTCTGCACTCACAACCAAATAAGTAGGTACGTATACCTAACACTACACTACTTTTCTTACATTCAACTTTAATATTGTTCATACGCATACCTACAGCTGTATGTTTTGCAACTTTGTCATTGGTATATAAACCTATCCTCTTAGTTAATGGTGGCTTGGCCTTCGCCCAATAAGGCACCTACAGAATTCAATTTTAGTAAGATTTATTTTTCATTACTGATAAAAAGAATGAAGATTTATAATTGTTAAAATAATTCCTTTCCATAATATTAAAATTGCGAGTACCTTCTGAATAATGAAAATAAACAAATGCATACCAGAAAAAATAATAGGAGCGACAGCAAACAACACACCGGAATATTCTAGAATTCTAAAGAAAAATCCGCCGCGAGCCTTCGATAGCTGCGAGAAAAGTTTACGTTTTCCCATTCACTTGACGACTCTCGCTTCTATCCGTCAATACCGTTGCCAAGTGTACCTACTCCTGGCACGTGTGTCTTTTAGTCATATGGTAGAAATGTAGTCTGACATTGATTTGATTTAATTACAATTGTGAATGCAGCTTTGATTTTGATACAAAAGTTATACTTTAATTGCTGTACTTTAACAAATAATACAAAAGTAATGCTAAAATATTATTTTCAGAATAGGTACTTTATAAAAATTCAGTTAGATATTCAATCTTCTTTTCAATTGAGGTAGGTCACATCCCGAAATTGTATGTATAAAACATACCTAAGTAACTACGTTTAAATCCAATAGGTAGGATTCCACAAACAAACAAAAGTATAATCAGCGTTCATCGATGATATTCAATGCAAGGTTATCTTCAAAGGCAGACATCAATTACTAGATTAAAGGTTTGATATAATAATATCACTGTGTGGGAAAAGTTATAGCATAATCACGTTACACGTGTGGATTACGACAGGAGTGCACTGTGGCCCATAATCAGCTGTGCGTGATTGGCACGTTAATATAAGAGAATGGTACCTTCTTGATAAATCATTTGCGTTATTCATGCAGTCTAGTATGAAGGAATGGAGACTCGGAATCAATAAAAACCTTTTTACCACTAACTGCCTTGAAGGAACTTGTTAAGGTTTCATCATTTATGCTACTAATTATTTATTTGTAAAGTATTAGTAAATCTGGAAAGTTGGGACTTAAAAAAATATTTAAAGCTTACACTTGTAGCTTACCTGTAAATGATGTGAGGATGCTTCAGCCACCAATTGATTAGCATTACAAATATTTGTTTTAAATACATTTTATATTGTAAGAACAGATTTTTTCAACTTTTAGTAATCATTATGAATATTTCTTATTTTCGTGAAATTACTATAAACTGTAGAGCGGGACACGTGGGGAGCGGCGGCGACGGGCGGTCACCATAGGCGACCGGCGCGTAGGCGGGCCCGCCCAGACCTCTTCACAGAACATTCTGTAAGAACGCACACCCTACAACCTTTTTACTCATAGCAACGTCTCAGTTCATTACAAGACGTCTGGTACTCATTAATCTCCCGCTGTAATATCAAAAAACTTTTTGTCGAATATTTTACATTAAAAGTTCAAAATCACCCCTTTTCGTATCACCATTTCCGTTGAATAATTGGAAACTTTAAACAGTTGAACAATTCAATCAGGGGTGTAATTGCATTTCACAGTTAAGTGTTGTAAGTTTTCTAAGTTAACAGGAACAGTAGGGCGGGAAAGTGAGGCACGAGGCAAATGGGCGGGCGTTGCAGTCTCGCTTGCACAAAATGCACCACCCCCGACGGAATGCGTTGCGTTTGCAGTCAGCGCCGCCGAGCCGTCGCAACTGCTCGCCCGCTGCGCCCTGCCGCACTCGCCGCGACATTACGCGACCTGTAACGAGTTACCAGGCTACCAGGACTACTGAGGAGGTAAGCCCTTACATTCATTTTACTGCCTGCTCGCACCCTCACTGGGGCCGTATCCTTGTCCCTTTTCTGCTGAAAGTTTGAATGGTTTTCCCTTTTATCAGTGGAATGTGGGAAAGCTGGTTTCGGTGTCCCAACTCTCTCTTTCAACTTGTAAGCGTGCCGTGATTATTGCGGACTGATAACAATGTAAACAACTAGCACGCGCGCTTTATCAATGGTTGAAAAAAAATGGTCCGCGTACGAAATCGCTATTGTAACTTTTATTAATGAGATTCAATTAAATATTCAAAGTTTTACAAGTTGATTATAGTTTATTTAAGTTTTTATAGAAGTTATTTTTCTGTAAGGGTAAAAATATGTTTAACGAAATATTTTTCACACGGCTTTCAGGAAATACACTGAAAAGTCGTGGAACTAATTTCCCGCACTTTTTAAGTTCTATTTGTAGCGTAGCGGGAAAAACTCTCTGTGAGAGGGATGTAAAAAATTGTCCACCACTTTTCCTTTTGTTTACCAGTTTTAATCATATTTTTTTCAAAAACACGCACGCGTACAATTTGATTTTTAGACACGTTTTATATTGTTTTATTAGACAATGCTTTTCAAGTTTTCTCTAGACTTATTTATATTTTTTCTAATACTTTTTAAACTATTGTATTTTTTTTAATTACTGACACGTGGACGACATATCAATCAGTCTAAACAAATTACAGACAATTGTTGCAAAGTACTCCAATTACACGTACGTATGTATATCGGATATTGGAAATATCAAGTAATAATCCAGAAACCATAAAGGGCAAAATACTAGACCTACAATAGCATTTTTTTTAATAAATGGTATTAAATAATCCTTAAAAATACACCCTCTTTATAGATATATTTTTCTCAACAAGTTTAGTCTTTATTAGTAACTCTTTTAAAAGAATTCTCATCAAAAATTCAATCAAACAAGATATTACCATTAAGTTTTTATGTCAAGTTCTTTTACCTTAGGTACTTAGGAATAAAATGTTCTTATTAAAATACATATTCAAACGTAATGTCTACTTTAATTTTATTATTCATAATTTCTGCTTTCGAGGAAAGCTTTCGGAACTTCTTTAATATCGTAACAGTATCTTTCGATTTAAAATTGTCAAAATCACAAAACGAACAGCGATAAGTCTGAAAGTAAATCGTAAGTAAATAAAAAGTCCGTGTGTAAACTGTTGCGGTCTTTTTTCTGTAAACGAAAGGTAACAACATCAACAAACATTTTCATTGAGTAGTTTCCTCGTGAGAATTGAGCAACAAATCGTCGGACGGCTCCCCTAAGTCAATGCCAAATAGTACCAGGCGGACAGAAAGGTGTGGAAGGTTCTATTAAATTCTCGAGCAAGGGCGGTGGGAGCGCGGCCCACGCACCACGCACCCGCTCCCCTGACCGCGAAAACAGGCCCAGCGCTGTCCACAATGAAAATCAGTTTTTCTCGCACCCGTCGATAGTTTAAAATTAAACGTCATTCTGGCTGCGGTTAACACTTAATTTGTACAACGCATAATGTTATTACTTTGCAATTCAATTTATTATATCCCTGATGCGATTGTTGTGATAATGATTGGGGCTCTTAATGAAATTAATATCCGATGCTATTTGGAAGTACGAAAGACAGTTTCGGTTTAATGGATTTAATAATGTATTCATTTTAATTATTTTAAAGTGGTTAAACAGTTAGAACTTAACAATAAGCCGTACTTCAGAGTCCACTTATGAAAAGAAACATTGAAGTTAGGCGTCCTCGTGATACGTCGGACTATTTGGCCCGAACTCAAACTGGTCGGAATTTTTAACATTACACTGGAAATTTGGTTCAACTGCACGAAGGAAATTCTAAAGAAAACATCACTTTAAATCCGAGGTGATCATCGTGAATAAAGAAAACTGTTTGAATACCTTCATTAGTTTTATAGATTTTTTTAGGTTCCTCTGCATGACATAGGTACGTATTCCAGCGATTAAAAAAAATACTGAAATATGTAAACAACTGTAAGTAACAATTGTATTCCAAATACTTTTCTTTATGTTATGATGGACTACTGATTGGAGCCTAACAGAAACAATTTCAAGAAAAGTTCATTCCGAATAGTTGCCGTTGCCACTAAATATTTTTTGAAATTAGCCGTAGTCATTGAGTTAAGTATAGTTATTTAGTTTTTGTAAATATACACCTTTTGTTTATATACCACTTGGTATATATTGCCATTATCGGAGCATTGGTAACTTTTACTATAGTAACCATTCTCTGAAGTTGCACAACTTTTCCAAATATTATATTTGTAAGATTATTTGTTACGTTGAAAGAAAATGTATTTTTAAGTTTTTCCCATACCCGATTGATATGAACAGACATCATACACATACACATGCATTTTGACGTTACTCTGATCATTGAGGTAATCCCATAATTCCCATATTGCGTGGAAAACTTACGAAAAAAAAATATTGTGTTTTTTTTTCAACCAACGGAGAGATTTCTATTTCACGACGAATATTTGCAGTAGTTGTGAGGGAAGGTTCAAAATTCTACAATAAAGAAGGCAGATATTTTTAACCGAACTCAATCATGAAACCGTCAGTGCTCCCACGGTATACAGAATAATGAAAGGGTGTGTTTAGACCAAAAACATAGTACAAGATTCTTGATTTATCTTTCACGCGTCCCTAGAAAACTACTTCCCCCCACCGAGAAAAAGTTTAGCCTTTCTCCTTTCTCAGGCTCAAGAATACCTATGTACAAAATTTCATTTACGTAAATCGTTTCAATAGTTTTAGTGTGGAAGCGCGACGGACAGAAATAAAATAATTTGATAGTCCGTTTGATAGAAATGCTCTTGTTTACCAAGAACAATACAATATTTACAACTATCATATTGACTATTTTTCTGGGATACAGTTATAGCTAATACTGAATTTTAAAGGTCAGGTGGCATTCCCTATTCACTGTTACTTGTTAGACTGGAATCAATGTTACTAGAAATTTCTATAAGCAAGGTAATGTAAGCGGAAAACTAGCTAATTTCTAAACGTATCTTTTTCTTTTTGTAATATTCCTTTATTTCCTAGCAAAAAATATTTGTACGTAGTTTTTCCTAACTTATTGCCTGGTCTTCAATTATTTATTTCGTTCTAGGAACTGCCGGCGGCAGGCAAAGGACCGTATTTTTTGTCAATTCTAGTTATTAATTATCTTAATTATTAACTAACTATTTTTCGCTTAAACTTTTGGCGGCACTCTACTCTTGACTAATTACAGTAATTTATTGAAGTTAGGGGGGAGTAAGATCAATGCCTTTGCAATAGGACTTCCCCCTATTTAAGTGTATGAATCCCGAAAAAAAAGGGAATTTTCAATAAGTATGTGGGTTTACAACGGATAGGACTGTATTTGCATTTTACAGTAAACAAAATACGTAATCTTTAGTACGGTCACATTTAACAAATTGGTACTGCTCATAAAAAGCTATACGATTTTCTTCTTAAAATTTTCCTAAAAATAAATTCCTACATTTTACTAATTTTGATTTAATTGAGTTGATATGAATGTAATGGATAATGCGGTCCCAAAAAAAGTCCCTCTTCAACTAAAATATTTTCAATACTGTTTCATTCGGTTAATAAAATAAAAAATTGTGTAGGAAAAGTAAACTGCCAAGTAATATATTAAATACTTTTTGAAAATGTTCTTCACTTGCATTAGGCTAAACACATCTTTAGAACCTGTTTCTGTTATCATTTACTTATTTGTTCTATCCACTCTCGCATAGTAACAAAAATTAAAGAGGTCTATTGATTTCGCTGTCGATTGAAGTTATTCTTGGAAAACATCTTTGGAGTACAAAATCCTGTGTATTTCTTCTTACAATATTTCTTATTATTTGGTCCTAATTAGTCTGCGACTAAGGTTCAATAACAACTCGAAAATAAACGGCATGAGTTAGCCAAAATATTGCCTACGTATTGTTGTAATTAGGAATGATACCTGAGCTTTTATCTACGCTGTCTCTTACCTATTTATAGTTATTCCCCTAAATATGAACCGCACATTATCAACTACCACATTAAAATATGGAGTTCATACACGTGTCACATTTTTTTTCAACAAGATAAATATCCTTTCAGTCTTAGTTAACAAACAGTATAACAGAGAATCAATACATGAATCCATTACATGGCTTACCAGATCTGCATATTAGATTGTTCTACGAATTAAAACGTAAACGGAATAGTCGGTAGCCGACGGACAGTCGCCCATCGCAGGCGGCGAGGCGGCGGCGCGTTGTGATCGCGAATCAAACTTTTACAGGCAATGCTAAAACTTTGCCTCAATTAAATCGATCGCTGAAGGACAGGCTAACAGTATCTTCCATCTTAAATGTGATCTTTTATTCCTTGGATAATATTTGCCCTTTAACCTTTTCCTCACCCTACAGATTGATTTGTCTATAAATAAATGTCTGATGTAACAGAGGTATACAAATAAACGAGCTATCTTTAGTGGTTTCACACGGGTAGCATTCATTTGTCTATCTTTTGCGCTAGTCAATATATTTCTATAAAAAACTTATTTGTTTTCACAATGTAGAAGGATGTCAACATAGGGAAAGCTAACTTTATATACTAAGACACATTTGTTTAAATAACAAGCAAACCAAAACAAATGACAAAGACTTATTAAGTTATATGTGAATATATTATTGAAGTTATCTAAACATTTTTATTATAAAAGTATTTGAAAGTCTTTTCAATATTTCGCTAAAACCTGTTACGGTAACAATGGACAAATACCCTGGAAGAGATGCTGGTACTCGCAGCATG
The DNA here is from genome assembly GCA_022398575.1 of Heliothis subflexa. NCBI lineage: Eukaryota > Metazoa > Arthropoda > Insecta > Lepidoptera > Noctuidae > Heliothis > Heliothis subflexa. The sequence goes on along the minus strand of JAKRBP010000547.1, from coordinate 204,111 downwards.
TTTGTAATCGGCTTTACTTGCCCCGCAAGTACTACCGCACCTTGGGACGCACCTGTTTAAGACGTCCTTTATGTCGTCCTTATCAGCTTAAATATTATATTTGACCTGTTATAAAGTTATCCTATCTAAAGAAATATTGCTTAGCTTTTACTTCATTTATGCTAAAACCTAATTTTATAGATACTCTAAGTTAAAACTGTCGTAAAATGTTTGTAATAGAATAAAAGCAGATTGTGCGGCGTAATTCACTTTTTGAGCTTTTAAGTTAACTTTGTTTTTATGAGACATTAGTAGTTGAATAAATAGTTTGAGCTGAATACTGGGGTTGTATGGAAAAAGTTTTGTTTTCAAACGTGGTGCGAATCGTTTACAACGTTTACAATGGCTGTGTCGTGGGTACTAGGCGAGCAGGGCGGGCGGGAGGCGCTGAGGGTCGGGGCAACCCTGTCTTACACGCGCCGCCGGCATACATATCTGCACACAGTTGCATAGTTACATTGCACCGGTGAAGGTTGCGCTCGTTTACAGCGCGTGGCACATCTAAAGGCCCGCTCACGTAGCGGTCAGGCTTTTGAGGCTTTCCGTTGTTTGTAGGTTATTTGTATTGAAACTCGAAGCGTTTACAGTCGATGTTTCGAACTCATGTAATAAATTTTTGTTTTATCCGCTGAGTATTTTCTTTTTATACAAAGTTACGCAATCGTTCAGTAAATGATTTAGACATCAATCTCTTGATTCGGGACTGCCGGTGTGTACCTCTAAATTGTAATAAATTGATTTATGATTTTGTGAAAGTCTATTGAAGATGGAAGATTTA
>JAKRBP010000545.1:72483-82675 GCA_022398575.1 Heliothis subflexa | reverse complement strand
CTTTTATACAGTTACATTTGTTTTTAATTTTAACTACTTTTCTATGGCCGTGTAGATCTTTGTCTGGAACCTATGAAACTGGCACTACCTAATTGTAAGAAACTTTACTTATAAATAATAGTCGTCTATACTTACTTGGTATATTTTTAGTCCCAAGCTAGATAAGTAATACCTGTTGCAATTAGAATAAAGTTATAGAGAATGAAATCTTCATTTTACAGAACACTATCAATCCCAGTCGCATATTTAATATAATGCGAGTAGCCGAGTATGCGGATCAAAAAAAATATTGCTTCTTGAAGAGCAAGAATCCAAAAGTTAAAATACTCATTGTTACATTATATCGTAAGTTAAAATGACGTAAAATCACAGTATCAACAGCCAATACCTTTCGGTACAGTTGGCAAAATCCACACAATTATAACTCGCAGCCATGTTACCTTAATCCCATAGAAATGACACGTCCCCGTAATCCGATTACTCGTAATAGATCGGCACCACTTTTCACACCGATTGTCCCTAAACATTCAATATTCTACTACAAACACGCTAACCAATGCACTTCTATACAACCTTATTGCATTGGCATAAAGTTGATTTTCGGTTATTTTGTGTTGTATTTACGTTGGTCGTGTAATATCACCCACACAATTGTTATGGATACTATAAAGGGATTTTGTCGATTTTCCAAAATGTGACGTTTGGATTGACAGTTGTTTGAGCGGCGTGTAGTTTTTTTGTACAAAATGTGTTTTTCGAACATATTTGTAAACTAATGTTGGTAATAATTGGGTTTTGCAGTAATCTGATGCACAATGTGATTTGTTTGGTGACTTTTTGGGTCATGTGCACGTACTTGAGCAAAAATATGTTACGTTTGGAGTGAATATCTTAGAGGAAAATAAAAATAATATTATAAATATTCAGAATTTTAATCAGGTTTACTTATATTGTAAAGGAATTAACTACCAAATTAATAAATACTGACATGAACATGATAATGATATAGGTAGTTTCCTGGAAGTGGTGAAACACAGTGAAAATTGTTGATCTCAAATTGACTAAAACGATGACTTTTAACGATACAGTTCATTTTTTAATTAAGATGAATGAATATAAAGAGATTTTCATACAAAATAACAAAATTAAATATAGCTCACGCGAATATAAACCGTTTGAGTTCAGTGAATTCAAAAGATTATAAAGGTGAATGAAAATAAAACAAACTGTTGATTGTAGCGGCCGACTCAGCGATATGATCTGCTTATCAACGTAAATTATGTCCAGATTATGGCAATAAAAACTTATTAAATGTATATATTTGTTTACTGGCAATGTTGCAGCGATGCACTGCTGTTAGGGTGGGATTATATGCTGGCGAAATGTATATAATTATAGTATGTACTTGTGCCCCATGTCTTTTGTTATTCGGATACAAGGATTGTCTGTTGCGATTGTTAAGTTGGTTCATTGAAATATTACTAAAACAGATGGATTTTTTTATTGATGTCCTACTTATCTTGCATTTATTTAAATGCCATGAATAAATCAGACAAAAACTAAACATAAACTACCTAGGTATTTCTTTAAGGAAGCTAACAGTATTCTTTGGAGTTTCTGCGTCACCTAGTAACGGCATATAAACCTGCACAATTTAAAACCTGAGCGACTAATACCTGCGCACGAGTCGTACTTTATACCGGCTTAGTTTTACACAGCACAAAACGACACACTTGAACTAAATTAAAATATAATGCTCCCGTTTAGCTGGCAGAGAACTTACTTTATATTATAAAATGATACAGTTAAAGGTGAAAAACAATGGCTTTAAAATGGACGCTCCTACTTAAAGAATTCATTTCTTTGTTGATCGTTCTAATGTCTACAGAATTAACTGTCATGGTCTCTTTCGATGTTCGATAAGTTTAATAGCGCTTAGGTATTCAGTAAACATTTTATCATACATCGATATTCCTTCTTTATTAATACACTCTGGTCATATTAGTATGCTAATCTCAGGTCCATGAAATAATCAGTTAGTCGTATAAGAAATATTATGCACTAGAATAACTCAATTCGTTAAACCAAGCGACTCTAAAGGAAAAGGTAGTTAGTTAGTATTTACATAATACGTGACGCATTACATACATATAATATTATCCAATACCATTACATAACTGTTCAAACAGTTAATGTCAAATTAACCCGAAAACTACTTTTATGTTCGCGTTAAACACTTATTATTGTGATGATTGATTGAAAAACGTCAGATTATCAACAAATACGAAATAAATAATAGTTGAAAGAACAAATAATGGACGTTATAATGCTTGTTTTAATTTCCTTAACATGGGTTGTTAATCGGAGTAAGATTAGCCATGCCGTGTGGAACTATAGTACCCGTTATAGCCAGAGAGCTGCAAGAACGAGAGCCGCGGAACACGGGTGTCTATTGTTGACGAAATATGATTTAAATATTAAATTTAAAAAATGGATTTAGCTTTACTTGTTTTGGTAAGAATTTGAACATTTTGCCTAGTTTAAATTAAGTCTAATTTTATGTAGGTTTATATGCTGTGACAGCATCCATTTTATTGCGCGTTCTTTATACAGCCATGTTTGATCCGCTAAGGAGTTTAGTCAAAATTTAGCTTTTTTTACTATAGGAAATAGAAATCATAAAAAGTGACACATATTTTCATATGTATTTACAACATTTTGTGTTTTTTAACTTTCATTCATATCATCGTTTTAAAAACCTATCAACCGATGTGATGTGATCTTTAGTCATATTATTTATTTAGTTTTATTGCAATATTATCTTACATCATTCATTAGCCTCTTTTTGAGGTTTCTCAATAGTGCAGGACATATTAATATATTTTTTTATAAATGTTACATAAGGAACGTAAACGTAATTAACGTAACGATCACACCATTATGAACAATCCATAGCACAGTAGGCATAATGTAAATCTAAGTGAAATATGTAATTATCTGATTTGCAATGAGACCGTCTGATGCATTTTTTATAACATATTACCTACTTAGGGTAGCGTAAATTCATTGTTGCGTATAACTTTAGTTACTTACTTGTTTAAAGGATTTCGTTAGCCGTAACAAATACCTTTTGTCCAGATTATTGCGACAAGCTTTAATTTTTTCCGCATTATGTTTACAGATTTTACAAATTGGATGTAACGCCGCACTAAACTATCGACATAACAATCGAATCGCAATAATTCGGTCACAGTTACTTAACCACGAGCCTAGTCGACGATCTTCGTCCTATAATCGATATCTACAACCTACAACCAGAACGTTTTTAGATAGTGACAGCGAAGAATTAGATTTTGACTACCCAAGTGATGAAGAAAATTCAGGTTATAGATCATCTAACTCTTATGAGAGAAGAAAAACTCCTGCGGAGTATGACAATAAAGCAGATAATGTAGAAAGTCCTGAACCAACCCCGGGTAAACTTGACTCAGATAAACTCGTTGAACCACTTGAAACTGTGAAAGACAAGGACTCCAGACGATCGTATCTGAGACGTAGAATACTAAATCGTAGATACGCTGTAACACCAACAGATGATATCAATAACCTTGAGGATGCTGTGCATCGAAGAGCAGCTAACTACCTAAAATTACTGCTCGCAATAGTGGAAGAAAAAAATAATAGACGAAACCTAAATGATGAACACAAGGACCCTGTCAATAATCTGGTGACTTCTCGTGAAAATTTTCTTGACTCGCATTTAATAGAACCAGCCTATAGTAGAAGGTTAAATCACGAAGATAGAAATAGCCACGAAATTGACTCAAACTATTATCTGCCGCAATCTCAAAGACGCGCTGTCAATATCGATGCAGCCCTTTTCATGCCTGTCTTGAGAAGTCAGATAAGACTTCCAGAACCGCTCAAACCAAGCAAATCTAAAGTCTCTAATAGAAATGAAGACGATGATGATGTTGATGATAATGACGAAGACGATGATGACTATGATTACGAATATATCGATTCAACTGAATTGCCATCTGAAGACCAAAAAAGGTCTGATGATGATCTTAAGAATACTTACATGCAATCTTTTATTGAAATTAAACCTATTATTGAGAGCCTCTTGGCGACGTATGACGATGCAAATAATAAAAATAATACTGTCACCCTTGAGGCACTCATAGATAAACTCAGATCATTCACAAATGTCACTGGGGAAGATGTAGAGAATGAAGAGGACACGGACGAGGTAGCATCTTTACGTCTATCTGACTTAGAGGACTTCCAATCACCGCGGGCGAAAAGCCATGATGGAAAAAATTACGGACAAAAAGATAATAAGAATACTGTAAGACTTTTAATTTCGCCGATTGAAAAAGTAATTATTAATGAAAATGGTACGTCTAATTTTTCAGGGAAATTAGCTGATTTAGAAATCATACCAGTAAAACTAAGAGTTGGGATACCATCTGAAAAACAATATAGAAAGGAGAAACATGAATTACATAACAAAAGACTGAAGTCACAGGTCATGCGCTTCAGAAATTCGGACAATTTAAATGCTGAAATCCAAATGTTAAGAAATTTAAAGCAAAACTTACTTAAGAACCTAGATATCCGCGAGGATCATGAATTTAGAAGTGGAAAGTGCCCTAAACATCTTAGAAACAAACATAATCATAAAAATGATGATGACGAATCCATTGCTCCAAACAACGATAGTGAAAATGACTATGACTCCGACTTTGACGACAATTTTGAAAACGATGAATCAGTTAATCGCTCAAAAAGCTTAAATGAAACCCATTCTAGCCAGGAAAATACCATCAAAATTTCTGCAAAGGAGAACGACAATAAGACTAACGTAACTCATGAACCACTTACAAGTGCAGGTCAGGAAGATAATGGCAGTGAAGCGAATACTACTCTACATCTTGAGTTCCCATGGAATGACCAACTCAATCCCAGCGATAATAATACTTCATCAGAAGATGAGATTGAAAATTTTTTAAGTAATTACACTAAACATAAAGCTGAAGATTATGCTCTAGACCTTCAATATCCATCAATGACCAATACCAGTGAAATAACAAATGGCGATGATAAGAGTGTTAATAACACAGCTCTGCATAAAGATGAAGGTGAAGATCAACCTTTAGACCTTGAATTTCTATGGAATAGTGTTATAAGCTCTGTATCTAATAATAGCCGTGTAGAGATAGCTGATAATAGAAATGATACTGTAGATGACGAATTGAGAAGCCACGAAAAAGATAAAGGTGACAATAGTAAAACTGAGAACCCTGTTACAAGCAAAGACAAACCTGATGAAGGAATGTCTACTGAAAAGATACAAACTCGTTCATCAGACCCGCTGTATGAACATCCATTACTGCGACAAAATGCACAACAAAATGATAAGAAACAATGGAATGACAGTATGGACAATTTCTTAAGACAATTTGATAGCAAACTGAATCCGAGCCGATCTGGTAACAAGAATGAATATATTCTAGCCGAAAAGTATTTAAGGGATGCTGGAGAAGTGCCTGATATATCTGAAGAGGGTCAAGCATTTATAATGGTCCCATTAGACAGGCGACCTCATCATAGACTGAGGAGCAACAAAGACTTGCCTTTCATTCTAAGTCAGCTAGGTCCTCAGATCAGATCAAAAACGTATAACGATACTATTATATTTCGAGATAATGATGAGTAAAACAAAATCAAATAACCTACGTGATTTAAAATGGCCAGATTTCAAGAACTTGTTGCATTTACTACGCAGAATTTGAAATTATGTTTGGTTCAAAGGGAATAGTGATTTTACTATTGAAATGTTATGTTAATTAGTTTATAATAAAGAAACTAAGAAATATAGTAAGTTTAATTTTGAAAAAATATCTGCTTAATGGGCTCACAGGTAACGTTAATTGATCTAAATTGTAAAAAGCTATATTCATAGCTATATATTATGTAAATTGCTACCAGTAGCTATTACAGTGACGCGTCAAAAACTACTTCTAATTATACTTCTCAGTACTGGTATCACAAATCTCCCAACAAAGGCTGGTGTAACACAGTCACTTCTTCCAAACATAAAATGAATTTCACATAAACTGAAATCTGTCATTAATTAAAGATAATAACTGCCACCCATCATTTCTCCGACCTTATCATACAGAAGTTAACCCCACAAAGGGTATATAGTGGTCATTAATTCGGAGCATAAGTAGCGGTCGGCAAGCGATCAGGTAGCGCGTTCGGTGCCGTGCTGGGTAAAAAGAAAAAGGGCTAAGTTGAGTCTGATAAATGGCCTCCTATTGTCGGCTACTGGTATTGACAGAGAATCCGGTAGGCTGCTTAAATACGTGGTTCCGTAGGCTAATTATAAAAGGGGTTTTTTGTCTTAGTCTTTCTATACATACACTAGGTACGATAGATCTAACTGCAATGAGCAATTAAACAAAATAGGTACCAAAAGTACTTGTTCCTAAGTACATAATGAGAACATAGAACTACAATTTTGAATCACTTATAAAATAAACCGTTGCACAACTACATACAACAACCGTTAAAAGTAGAGGTAAACTCAATTTAAACTACCCTAACACTGTTATAAATATATAAAATATATCTAATCGTCCGTAAAGTCACTGGACCCTAAGTGTATGAAAAATAAAAGTGTTCCCTTGCTTTTGTCCGGCGGTGTATTAAACGTCGGGCCAAGTTTATTGACACTCTTGTACGAGCGTCTGGGGCAGGCTTAATGTGGCGACGTCAGATAATATTATACTGGTAATTAACTAACGAACTTTTGACATGGCTTCATATTTTAAATCGGAGGAAATAGGAAGCCTTTTTTTGGTTACAAAGAAAATAATACTCGTACGAAAAAATATAGGTAGTTAGCTTCAATAACCATATTATTACTAGGTATTCGGTAATGTATGTACTTATCAAATAATTCTTTAAAATATTCTTGTCGGTACTAAAATAAGCGTGAACGAGAAAAGGGTAAGACAACACTGTGCTAAAAATAGTTATTCCTTAGGTTGAAAGTGGATGATCTTGACCACCACTAACTGCCCAGTTTCTCAGATTTATGACCCACGCAGCATGCTGCACTAGAAGTACTACAATTCTTATTTATTAATACACGATACACATGGCTGAAATAAACATAAATGTTGGATAATAAGAGTACAGCAGACCTTAGTAAAATCTCACACCCAAACACGAGTTTAAGAACAATACGATTCGAGTATATCTCATGTCTCAATGTTTATAACAAAAACACAGCAACATTAGCACGATGTCAGTGCATCCTTGTTATGTTAGGATGCAACACGTCAGCGAGCTGTCTGTCTGTCTGTCACGCTGTATCGAGATGTGTGACATGTGTGGCGCGGCCTTTAGCATCCGCTGAGCAACCTGTGAATTGTGTTCTCATATGTGAATTATAATTAACAAATTAATATAATTATATTAGTGCTGATTAGAAGTGATGATGATTTTCTTTTGAATAATAATTATAACATCGTATCATCAAAACCATAAATGTAAATTAAGAATCAACATCAAGAAAGAATCAATACTTATGAGAATACTTAGTACTGCGCAGAAAATATAAAAACTTCAACTAAACTCAGCCAGTTTATTTATTTTCCCTTATGTACCCAAATTAATCTCTGCAACACAATATCGTTTCCCTAAAAGCATGTTGCAATCAAAACGCGCGTTCATGAATTGATCCAAAATTCTACTTTCGACAAAAATCGGAACAATAATTTTACGCGACATTTAAGTAGTAAGAATGGACTCTTAAAGCTATTGACTGACAGGGGGTGGGCAGACAGAAAAAACGTGACTCTTTGATATGATATGCCTTTGTGTGACGTATTTCCGCCCCGGTTGCTTTGTGTCCGAGTGTCGTTGTTACCGATACTCGTGACGGTAATGCGATTCCGGTTTTTTGCAAAATTTCTGACAGACACTGCGAGATAATACGGTTATGTTGGTACCTTTTACTAGGTTTATGAAGAAGGCCCTTTTAAGTTAAAGAAATAATCATTTTTAGATTTTAATTATTGATGATAGAGTTTCAGTTGATTGCTGATATGTAGGCTCACTCTTCAAAACTTGCTAAGATTTTTTTTAGTTCAAAGAAAATTGTTACTAAAGAACTAGTAATGAAACAAATAATTACTAAGCTAATTCAAAAATAGTCTAACGTCACCCAAACAGCTAACGTATTTGCAACAATTGACAACTTTCATTGTTAAGATGACTGCATTCGGCACTTCGACAGTTACTCGTACTTCTTAGGTATTATTGGATTTGACCGGATTAATTTATTGGATGTCACATATAATGTGACAGCTAATTGTTGGGGCTGATCACAAACGATTTATCTATTGTGAGTGGAATAGAATTTGTAGTGATATATTCCATTAAAATATCTCTTGAAAGCGGTGGAACGGAATTTAATTTAGTTGATGGTTGTTATAATTTGCTTTTGAGAAAAATAAATATGATCTACTTAGAAGTTTATACTAAATACTTTGTTAAAATAAATAATTAGAAATTTGTGTAATGATTAAGATGAAGACGGTTAAAATAAAAATATGATGATGATGATGAACTTTAATGACAGTTTTCCTCCTCATTTTACAATTTTTTACAGATCCTTAAAATCTTTTGAGTCAGGAAGAAACCTTATAACAGAAAAAATAACACAAATAAACAAAACCTTTTAGATCTCTCATCTGTATCATTAACTAAGTTATTAATAAGAGTTTTGTGACCATTCATTTTGTTCATAATTACTGAACAACTTGACACCACGTCCTCAAGTATCATTAGCTTCAACAAACTGTCAAAAAAACAAGTTCTAAATTTGAACAAAAACTCGCCTCGCCAGACAGTGTGGCACCGATCAACAATGCGCAGGAGTTTACGCGACCGTACGTATCGTTTACGCGCTAGGAAAAATAATATCGACACATATTGTTGGAAAACTCAACTTCATTCGAAATTCAACCTTATCTGAAGGTGATAAGAGCTACATGTGTTTCTCTGGACTGCAAATGTAAAGTTGTTACGCCATCATTCCGAAACGGATCCCTAAAGATAATTCCAACTTTAGCGCTCTTCAAATAAGGTTCAATTTTAAATAGCTTAAGTGTATCACCACATAAGTGTCAGGGTATCCATTTAACTGTCAATGCGCAGGAATGTCATTCATAGTAATGGATCGTTGTAGGAAGGAAGTTGCAGGTAAACGCGCAGAAAAAACAACATGAATGGTTGCGCGCGCGCAGCCCTGTATAGGGGGTGGATTTTGTGGGATCCAAACGATTTCTATAGCCCATTCATTGGTTTTATTGGTATTGCAGTTAATAAGTTTATGTTATTAGGATGGTGAAAAAAATAATTGCTTTAAGGGTAAAACGAACGGTGTGAAGTTTTGTGAGTACGGTCTGATAATGGGGTTTTATAATACTTATGTTGGTGTCTTTTATACTAACTTAAAAGTCATATTTATAGTTCCAATTATATGGCAAAACAAGGTATTTTTTTTTGTAATTTTACTGCTAGTATTGTAGTGCTTTCATTTGGAATAATAAAATAATTACGTAAATCGTTAAATCTATAATTATATAGCATCTAAAGTCTTGAATGTCAAGATCAGCTCAGTGAAAGGTATGAGTAGTCATTGCTGTGCTAATTGAGTCTGCAACCAGTTGGCTAGGTCTCAATAGTTGATAACTTAATTAACTGTGTGTAATACAAGGCTTAATGTTGACACAGATAAATCTATCTCCGTTCTAAGATAAATCTATCTATATCATCCGTTGGGGTACCTGCTGACTATTCAAATGTATTATTAAATATTACCAGAGTTTAAGTTTGGTTTTAATAAGAGAGACAAAGCCCCAGTTTCCGAAGTACCAATAAAAATTAAAAACATTTCAATGGCATTATCTTTCAAAGCTAGTTATCTAGAACTTTACCTGTCACCTTTGAAACTGGCCCTTATTGTAGCCCTGGGCTGAAATTGTCTGAAATCATTACCTGTGTACAGACGACAGCACATCAAGTTACCACAAACTGACAAATTTCTACACTCGATTTTCAACCATGGAGATAGGTTTATATTTGATTGGTAAAATTTGACAGATTCGTA
>JAKRBP010000543.1:409288-423031 GCA_022398575.1 Heliothis subflexa | reverse complement strand
AACACAGAGATCTTCTCGTTGCTATAGGAAGTGAGACACGTTGCCGCGTCTACATCCACGACAATACATTGATGGAATTGCCGTGAATTTTACTTCCATACTCATATGATAATGACACCCAGTCCGATCCGATATTCGGCGGTTGTTGGTAAAGATAAGATAGTGCACAAGCGTAAACACATATGTGCTCCTGAGGCCATTTACCGGGAATCGAACCCGAGACCCCTAGCACAGCAGTCGCACTTGAGACCACAGGACCAACGGAGCTTACACCCAGGTGTTCAAATATTACATGACTTTCAACGTATAAAAATATTTTTATAACTTGCTAGGGTCAATATAGCACCATAAGAATATATAGAAGTTATGACAATGTAAATAATTACAATGGGGCGATCTTATCTATCTTTAAAGTAGAACCATTCAATCGACAGGAAAGACAAGAATATTGAAATCGGTCATTATGTAGGTCATTACAGATAAGGATAATAGAAATGCATACTTTTATATTCGTTAGAGTTTAATTTAAATGTCACTGACGTTAGAGGTCACCGTTTGAATATTAATAAAAATATTGGGGTATTTCCTCTGAAGCTTATTAAGACAATTTTGTTGGAGTCATACTGCAGCTGGGTCATTCCCAAGAACTACTATTAACTATACTCCTCAGAACTGATTACTATACATTGTGTACAAAAAACCAATCAGCGTACAATAAAAATCTTGCAGATACAATCAACATGTAGTAATTAGCTACCATGTAACGCGCACACGCAAAAGACAAGCGTGTCATATCGTTAGACTTTCACTATCAGACGCTGTTGTTTAGTTAAATTAGTTCTTATAGTTTAAACAATAAGGTGTGTTGTGTATTGTACCTCTTGCCGACTTCTTCTTCGTCGCCGTCGTAAGGTTGGACGAACCATTTGCCGAGGCGCACGAAGTCTCGCGACAGAAGGCATCTGGAAATCAAACAAAACACACTCGATTATGTCAATGTTCGCTGTCGTTCTGTCAATCAGTTTATTTATGTGGGAATTGCAATTGTTGCAATAGTTAATAATGTAGTGAGAAAATGATGTGATGTTTATTGTTCAGTCAATATATCTAGCTGTATCAAAATTTTTCGATACTTCCAGACACTATTATAGTTGATAATGTATTTGATCTTTTCAGTTTATTTTCAGATTTCTATCGAGACCATTTTATACTGCATGAGCTTTGAAAGTGATGTTATTTTTATTATATTTTGGCCTAGTCGAACTATTGTTCCCTATGTTATTGAGTGGTCACAGCCTCTTGTATCAACAGTCAAAATACGTTCAAAAATTAAGTTAGTGTAACGGTATACAATTTTCTGAATGCACCAAACCAGGTAAAAGCATTGAAATAAAAAATCTCATCTTCAGTTAACGATAGACGATGATACAAAGAGAGGGAACATAAGCTATACAATTTCACAGTTCAGCAAGTTAGAACACGAGATCTGGTAACATTTGCCAGTTTACGAGTGTATCACGTTTCTTTTATTGGCATACCGTTTGAACGATAAAATAACGAGGCGCCGACGACTCTGCTACATTTCGGTATGAGAAAAAACTATATACTGTGATTTTATCAACAGATTTTTGAAGTGAATGTAGACAGATTTCTATTGGAATACGTCTGGCTATGCACTATCCAATTTCACCGAAGAACGGATTGTTTTCTTGAATTCCTCCACAGCTATTTTACATTTTAATAACATTTCAATTCCTAGACAGTATAAATGCAAAGCACATATTTGTTTTGCACAAAATATTCGATAAAGACTTATCTGCCACTGTACATTATCTGTCTGCGATCGAACTAAATTCGAAAGCTTCTGCACACAAATGCATGCCAGTGTTGTGTGCATAAAGCAATGCATTTCCATAGTACATGGTATTTCCAAACTCGAGTATATACTACAAGACGATATAGTGGTGCGGGCGTGTCGTAACTCGACTATCGATTATATTACCATCGCGAATATTATTGTGTCACCGCCGAACGCAGTATAATTGACACGTTAAACTGACGAGCAAGCAGTGCTACACTTGCTGGTAAATAATATGAATCATTAGACCGACAAAAAATGCGGTGATGTAAGACAAATACAGTTTACAACTTACATACATTTTAATGCCCATAAATAGCGAGTATTAAATACGATAAATTAACCACATTCGAGTTAAAATGTAATGCAGTTGCTTTTATTAGGTACTTTATTCAGTGGCGTTGTGTTAATTGTAAATAAATTTCGGATGCTGGAGAATGTCTCAAGTGCATGCCAGTTAGCCTCAGCAACTATTTCGCTGTCTGAACGTGTGAATAGGACTATTAATTTTACTAGAATTGTTGCTTATTTGATATTGTTTTTTATTACTCGTTACTACGATCTAAGTAAATGAGTTGGTTTCTTACTTCGACGAGCAAGAATGCAATATTGTTGTTCTAGATTACCAGTGAAAACCCAACCCCCTTACTTCTAAAGTTCTGAGTTGCTCTGAATTAATCCTCTATAAGTCAAAAAGTAATTCCCTGAAGAACATAAAATTACAACACAGATTTTCTTTAATTTAAAATAACAAATACAAAAGCAACCAAGTGCAATGAGCGGAGTATAAAAATGGATGCACAGAGATAATGTATTAGTTCATCGATGGTTTATTTCTAGCGATGCCCTGTCTATCTTTAAACGTACGCACTCCACTGTATCTAATACAATTGTAAACATTACTTTTTACCGTGACTCACAATGCAAGTTTTTCGTATATTTTTACTATTATTTTTAATATAGTTATAATTATACCATCTGCCCGGTTGCCATTTTTCTATGTACACAAAAAATAAGCCCATTGAGGCTTTGAATTAATTACATGTTGACTGCTAACATTGTATCATTTATCAATGCGTGATTCATGTTAGAGTAATTAATTTTATATGGAACAGCTTGCGTAAGCTATATTGCAACTGTGCTATGACGCGAATCAAGTAAAACTTTATATTTTAATTAGCATAGTGCTTTGCACCCGAAATATATATTCAAAAGATTGCAAATACAAGTTATAGTGAGCACTTGAGTATCAAAGAGGTTGACTGCTCACTCAAGCGCAGCGAGGGCATTCGAGGCGCCGACACACAGCAGTGCGAACTGCCGTAGTAACGGGAGAGATTTAGGTGCGCGCGCGCAGGTGCCCGCGCCGCAACTACACATAACACTACTCAGGAATGCGTTTGCGCTTTGAATATGCATCAAACAGGTGCGAATGTATTTTTTTGCCGCGCTTGGTTATCGGAAACAATTCAGTTTTCAAATAATAGACTCATTAATATGTCGTCTTTTCTTGCTGCCTGAAAGATGTAATAAAGTGGATGGTTTGAGTACCAATTGTTCGGTTTTTGCGATTCGTTTAATGCTTCGCAACAAAAAGTCAACCGGTTCGGATAACCAAGCAGTCAGTTGTAAAATTTCTTCTTTACAATATCAGCACACTAATGTGAAGTTAAGCAGCATTATATTGCAAAACGAAAATAATTTAATTTCAGGCCCTTTGAGCAGGAATATCACAAGCATACTCAATTAAGTCATTCAATGTCGTCCATTTAGCATATCTGGGGGTCTTTGAACCAGTTTCAACGAGTTGCCGGCCTCAGGAGCCGCAAAAAAGGCTGTAAATGTTATTTGTGAGTGCTTAAACGGCACATAAACCGTAAAAAAGAATTCAGGATCATTTCTGCGTATATTCGTCCAAAATTTGGGAAAATTGTTAAGTTTCAAATAGGTCGGCAGTATTGATTTTAGTTTAGCGAAACATTGACATTGAACCTCTTGATGAAACCAAATCGGGATAACTGTGATAAGAATAAGAACGTGAAACATGAACTAAGGGTGTGCTGATGTTTTCATCGCTTTAAAAGTTAAAGATGAGCATACAAAATACTCAAATAACGACAAAAGTTTAAAATCTATAAAAGTTAATTTGAAACACGAGAAGGTAGACGCAAACAATAGCGCGGACTGTAAAACAGACATAAAACGCTAACTCAATTGTCAGTCTTTACAGGAACCTAAAGCAAAATCTTGACGCAGTTTATGGCATACTTACTAATGGTAATTAAGCACTTACAGCAGATTAACTACGTATTAATAATAAATTAATGATACAGGAAAATATTTGCTTAAAATCACACGGAAAGTTCCAATTAGATGCTCTTGTTTACCTGAGTTAATTGTATATTCTGAGGTATTTATCTAAGATGATATTATAAATAATGTTGTCATAATAATTATTAAAACAATTTCGGTTCACTTTTAATTTAATGTGATCAACCTAAGGAAAAACGTTTCTTGAAAACCAAAAATGCTCTAGTTTTTATTCGGTGTTATCATCTTCACTATTTAGATTTGTAATAAAATTTCGCAAGTACTATTACTAGAATTCATTACTTTAGAGCTGAATATATTAACTTGTAATTATTTCGCAATGGTCTCATTGAAAATCGTGTTTAGGATGTAGTCAAACCATCCTCCAGCGAAAATTAGGACGTTACAAGCGATCCTAAATCCAGGATAGCTACCTCAAAACCGTCAAGCTGTAAGCGTGATATTGTCGCAGTGTCGGGATCGCATCCCCGGTTCACCGGCACGCATTGTTTCTTTGACGCGCCGCCAGCCGCCACTGGGGGTCAACGACTCGTCTGGATTTCGTTCATACGCCGAGATTCCGTCGCTCACCGCTCCCGACGGAGTCGCGATGGCAATGCATGAGCTACTTACGTCATATAATACCATAGTATTTGAATAGTTGTTGATACATCAAGGAACTAATAAGACAGGAAAATTTTAACAAAATGTGCCGGATATACGTTGAAGCAGTTTTGACTTTGTGACTCGTCAGTTTTTCCTGTTACTTGCTTACTATTTGCCAATTTTTAAATTGATGGCTCGGGAAGTAATTGCGAATTACACGTTCAGAACTCGAATATCGATTTTGTCCTTGAAAATTATCCAAAGCAGATAAAACAAAATGTAGGTCAATTTTGTTCTTCCAAGTGACAAAATTAATTGCAACAGTTATTAAAGTTTTAATTTCACCGATATGTATATGATAAATGCCTAGCCGATTGAATGCAATGGACTGTAACGTGCGGATCAATTCCACTAGGAAGTCGATGATTTAAGAAATAACTAATAGCCATTTGCATTGGCCATTTAATTTCTAAATAGAGATAAAAAATTGGCATCAAGAATTGATTGAATGCTTGCAATTATTTAAGTGTATCGATTACAAATTAAATGGCGATACATTTGTAACGAACATGTTCGATATTGGAGACACATGACCCGAACGGCGAACATGTATTTAAAACCAACATTTATCCGACATCGAATTAAAGATCAATAGTATCAATAACGGCGGCATTTTAAACAAGTTAGTTTCAAGTTTACCGGCCGGCTGAAGATTATGCGGCAAAAAACGACATTAGAAGGCCCCGCGCGATTCGTCGGCCTTCGTCTCGTGCGACGGAGGCTACGAGAGATGCCGGTGCGCCCGCACACCAGGTGCAACATTAGGCGCGCAAATTGCAACAGAGCAAACGACCGCTAATTACCCCCTCTCATTTCGTTTGTATTTATTATAAAACGATTTCGAATGTCGTGTTAATTAGGATACGTTACATGCTGTTTCCCGGAATACCATTAATCAATGCGAAGCGTCAGGAATAGATTTGGCGTTGTCTACCAGTGCTATTAATCACAACTTAGCCGTGTCTGCGTTAATTAGCAAGTTTCTAGTTAGACAACTAATGAGACGAAGCAGGTCGTCAAATAACAAAAATAAACTGAATTAAAAATTAATCCAACTCGTAACTTATTCTAATTTTTAAGCGTTTAATTTGCAATCATTAATGCCGAATACAGTAGATCCAGAGCACTTGCGACAAACTGTAAAATCTTCCACCAGATAAGTATTTACAACAACACAACAGTTAGATAAAATTGTGGAGATAAATTTTGCTACCTCGAACTTGCGACTCCTAGCATAGTTTTTATCGCAATAGATAACATAACAACTGGAATAAGCATTAGATATCTGCAGTGTTTCAGATAGGTGACTATCTATCAACTAATTCGTCTAATCTACGCTTGATTTAGTTTATATTAAAAATATTATCTGGATAAGATATCTCAAAATTACAAAATAAACTTTAAAATTATTTTTCAAAGTGAAATATGACTATCGACCGAGTATTGTTCCTTGCGGAACACCTACCATAAGCACGACTGTGAATATGAAATGTGTTTGTGAACGAACAAGAAGCATACACGGAGCGGTCAATAGGAATGATTTCATAATAAATCACAAGCAATTAGCTCGCTAGACGCATTGGAACTAAGTGCGCGCGCGACGCTGACAGTGTGACACGCATCATCGAGTTCAAATTGTATACTCGATCGGCAATGATTAACAAGTTATTTGTTAGTACCGTACAGGTTTTTCAATCACGTTTTTGTTGCGAATGCTAATCGTATAACGTTTGAGCCAACCAATTGAACAACAGTAAAATCAATGCAAACGCAGTATGATTGGTTAACGCACGTTGGTGCCTACCCTACAAGTCGTAGACCAATCAAGTCCAAGTAAATTATAATTAATCGTCGGTTTGATTAGTTGATGAGCATTTGTGAATGATTCATGGTTGTACCTTTCAATAAGGTTGTGAAGAGCCTTGAACAGCAGCGAGCGACATTCGTACGAGAGTCCACTCTCCCACGATCCCTGGTCACCTTCTGAAAATAAAAAACAAACATACTTGTAGATTTCTGAACCGAAAAATTCTAAAAATATAGATAGCGGAGAATAAGTCAAATAGAACATCTCATTAATCTTGACCTTGCTATCTTGGCTACTTTACCTTGCAAATATAGTAACTTTTACTAGCTTTTCCTAAGAAAATACATGGGTCTATTTGCTAGAGTTTATATTATTTTAAAATTGAATAAACAATCAAGGTCGAAATGACAATGAAAATGTCCGCAGCAGCGGAACGTAGACCCGAGAGGCGATAAAATCGGGTTGTTGCAATGTGGTAAGTAAAGCTAGAAATAGCTGTTGTTGCATTCTCAATCGGAAGATAAACTCGGCCTATCACCGACGGACGTTAGATGCGAAAACAAAACGGCGCGCGCGACGTTGCCGCTCCGTCGCCGTAGCGCCATCCTTTTCTAGTTAGGAGGCGGGGCGGGGGCGACTCGTGTGACGTCATGCAGTCGCTCAGCGCACGTGCTTGTGTTTGTAGCGCGAGCCGCACACGACACACATGCGAGCGTTGCTTAGCGCCCGCTAACTATTTAATTGACATTGAATTTTATATTCAAAACATTACTTATATGAAGCACAAAAACATGTTCTATCCTAGATATAACGAAGTGTACAATCAATATTTGAAATGCATTCCAATTTTCAATAAAGTAAGTAGAGTGTACGCTAAATGAAACTGAACAAAACTGTAAGTTAATGAGTTATTACTGCGGGTTATCGTTCACGCGCCCCGCAATAACTCTGCGCCGTGATAAATTGATAGTACACAAACTGAAGAGTTTTACTAACGTTTTTCGGTGTTAGTTGCCGTCTTACTGGAGCGTTTCCAAGCGTTCAGCCTTGACATTCGTGCTCCAGGTGTATGCGTAGCAACGCGTCTGTCTCAATTGAACTAGTTTTTCCACAATTAGGACACTAGTAGTTATATTCATTTCCTAAGCAGCACCTGCCTGTCGTTGATTTTTAGTTTTCTTATAATGAAAAATCAGGCTAAAAAGTTGCCATGGACATTAATGAAGTAAGAAATACAAATGGAATCAAAATCTTGCTCTCTTTTCCTGAATTCCACGATCATAGTTACCAAATTACTAAAAATTTGTCTGCTACCTAGACACTATTAGTGACTAGTCAAGGGCATCAAGTGACACAGCTAGGCCATCTAAGTGATCGTAACAAATAAAGGTGTCCTGTTCGATTTATACTGGTATCATGGTGAGCACTAGCAGAGACACTCGAGATAACCTCGCTAGTCAGATTGACACTTATAATTCTGCCTGACTACTTGATTAATGATGTGAATAACTTAACTCCAGAAATTCTTAGCAATGCATTGGTAGGGTATAGATTCAGTGATAAATGTGGTGATTATCCATGTACCGCTAGTAGCTATGTAAGTGCTACTAGTACGGGCACTGCAATTATTATTGAGCCGGTCGGTTCGGCACCATCGACTCCATCTCCCAAGGCCGTTAACGCAACAAACGGTACGATTACTGTATACCAATATCGATGTACTCGAATACCGGAGCGAGTCACGACTCAGCTCGCACCGTGGTACCATCGCGATTGAAGTCCACCAAGGATTCCAGTACCGATCAATAAAGTTATAAGCAAAGAATTTTATTTTTCTCCTGACCGGGGTTGTAGCCCTAATTGGACATTTGACAGGTTTCTTGGGCCGAAATATGATTACACAGCAAGTCATTTCACCACGCTTCGATTTTAGTGACTTTTTATAGCTTTTTGAAAGCAGCTCTGCAATAAACGCCACTACACCAAATTCCAGAAGTTCGATGCCTAAATTTTATTTTCTATGCTTATTTTGCAACGTCTGCTTTGTCGAAGAAAATCAAAGTTCTTTTTCAAACTTATTTTGACTGCAGTCCAGGTTTGTTTATTTGGTGTTTGGTGTGTGCTGGTGCATTTGTTTGGAGTGCAATAACGAAGATAGTTTAAGGTTCAAGGTCGCATATTTTGTCGCGGTGTAACGGCGGTGGTTGGCACTACCTTGCGCCGGGATCGATAGCGGGCAGACGACGCGCGCCGCCGCGTACCCGCCTCCACACCGATGTGAACGCAGTAATCGCCATACGATTATCACTATTGTTGCCTAAGTACTATTTGTTTGCTGCCGCGTTGCGGTTAATGTCGGCGATAACACGCTGATAACAGCCACAGCCGTCGAGACTAACATTGAATGTGAACTGATAAAATGAAGCTCGGTTTGTGGAGCATTTGTCATAGTGCTTACCAAACGTAAGCAATGCTATAATATGGTGGGTACGTATGGTAAATTGAGCGTGTCGCAGGCAATAAATATGGTATTTAACGATCGGCTGGTAGCTAGCAGACAGCGGAGCGGGAAGATTTATCTGCGGCGGTGACAGTGCAACAACATTATCGGTGGGCACGTGGGCCGGAGTGCGGAGTGCGCTCTGCGGCCTGCACTAGGCGTCTCTCTCGCACTGCAATGTTTGGAACAATCTCCGTGTCGCGTCGCTGTGTTCTACTAAGAGCACACTTTCGCAACATCACTGACTGCTTTAATTTTGCGCCACTGCGTAAAGTCACCCAATTATCTGGTCCTTTCGAAGCGGTTACCATCTGTAGTTAGACTTCATGTTGGGGTATTGAGTAAGCGTTAAGATTAAAATCATACCAGTTAAATACAGTACCTACCTAAATAATTATTAGTTTTACATTGTTTTGATTTGTGCAATAACACAAATAGTTCAATTGTTGAAATCTTTATATTATGAGCGAGCATCTTACGAAAACGCGAAATTTATTTGGCAGCTATAACATCAGGTGTAGAATTATTTTATTCTTTATGCATTAGGGGCTTGGCTGTTTGGATTGAATAATCATACATATTTAAATGTGACACCAATCCATCTTTACATTAAACTTGGGTGCTGACTTCACAGTTTTACAGAAAAAAAATATCTTGAATGAGAGCAAAACGAAAAAAAAAAAGTAAAAGATCCTGCAGCGACAGGCGGCGAAAAATAGTAAACAATCAGTGACAGCTACATACATAGGCGGGCGGTGCGACATGGCAACGTCGCGTTCAAATCCGCGCGCTTTGTTTACAACCACCGGCGGGCGAGGTTAACCGCTGCGGTAACATTCGCCTCGACACGCCGGCGAGCATGGGAGCC
The DNA here is from genome assembly GCA_022398575.1 of Heliothis subflexa. NCBI lineage: Eukaryota > Metazoa > Arthropoda > Insecta > Lepidoptera > Noctuidae > Heliothis > Heliothis subflexa. The sequence continues at coordinate 413,022 of JAKRBP010000543.1, read as the reverse complement.
GCACCGCCGCACCAACACCCGTCGCCAGCCCGACATCTAGATATGTGCGGGTTAACATCACCGCCGAACCGGTTGTTACACCGTCTAATCGAAGGATATCTAGGTAGCTGCGTTTCACAAAAGAAACAATCGAAAAGGTTACAAAAGTCTTGTTAAAAAGGGCGGCATTCGGTTTGAATAGGCGGATACGGGCATTTAACCCGGTTCGGCGCCGCCTGATAATGTAATTCAAGATCGTATCGAGCGCGTGGAAATCTGTCAATTCGCGCGCGCCCTCTGCGGCGGTGGATCGGGCTCCGTCCCTCCTGCGTGGTGGCCGTGTTGTTGTCTCGGTCGCGCACACCCACGTGCGCGCGTGACGTCACTAGCGCGTCGCCCCGTCGACGTCACGGACCGCTCGCACTCCACCGGCACGGGAGCCCTAACAGCCCTACCCCCGACTATACAGATTCGCATACCCCAACTATCGTACATATAGATCTAACATCGATGCGGTCATCGGACTTACAAATAGTGCTTTACCCTGATAAGCATTTGTTTTCTAAATCTTTGATTAGATAAAGCGCTTCTGACAATAATCGGGATATAGAAACTAGTAGCAATAATAATTTAAAAAATGTCGTTAGCCTTTGAAACAATGGTAAAACCACATCTATAAAAGGGGAAGAGGAAACAAATAGAACACGAATAGTTGTCGGTTTGATGGTAGTAAAGATATGTTTGAAAGTGAACATGGGTATAGTTGTCAGCAGAGCTGTCGGCATCGTGTCGGTACGAGCGGGGCGGATCTCGGCATCTGCGCGGAGTCGCGGCGAGACACGCAGCTGTACGGCCCACCCTCACGCTTTTGTTTCTACTCCACACACCACTTGATGGCTAATGGTTATGTCAGACGGGTAACGATGCGACTTTAGATGCGGGGAAGATTTGGGGCAGCGTTTGAAACAATATTTAAACCAAGAATGTGTTCTACTTTTATTTACAACTTCATTGAAACAAATTGTGATTATGTTTGTGATAATAAAGCTTTGGTATTTCGAAGAGAACAGAGTAGACGATAGAATTCTTGTTGTGCAAGTTTTTAAACTGCGATTATGCTCGCTTTCGACAACAGTCTTGCTCGATGGTTATAACCGGTTAATAAGATATTCTTCTCTGCGCAATTCCATCGTCATGTGATGCCCAGGCGAGATGAAATCCGAGAAACAAATATGCAGACAGATTTTCGCATTTATAATGAGCCGCGTGCTGCAACGAAAAGAACAAAAATTCGATTGAATGTTTTGAAATACAACAGCGTAGAGTCACGAATACATCAGTGGAGTTTGTCGCAATCTATAATGGACAACGCTCAAGACTGTTATGGTGTCAGACATGACTTAAGTGAGACGAATCGATAATAACGGTACGGAACGAAGGCGGTACACATTGGCCATGTTTGCGTTTGAAATTGGAAAATAATTATGCGACCGATAGAGAGAGCCACCGATCGATACACGGCAAGCGGGCGGTGCGCACGCGCATCAATAAATAGCCCGATCCGGTGCGCGCCCATCGATACACGTCACGAGCATTTTATTAATAAAACGCCGAACAACGCGCGGACGCACCGAACGTTCAACAACCCCGCGCCACCGGCTTCTTACGCGCACTCTTTACATAGTTACATCATATACAACCATCTGACCTGCTCCACATTCACAATTGTTCACGTCGCGCTAAAATCACACTTCACTCCACAATAATATATAAGCGCGCATACGGCGACTATGACAACCTAAAACGAATGTAGAGCCTTCCGTCTGGTGACAGTAGCACCGTCGATGACAATGTTCCGTCTTCGACGCGGAAAGGAGGCTGCGTTTCCCACGGCCTCGGAGCCCACGCACATTGCAAAACTTACGTACATATGTACATTGACGACATTGTTATGAGTTAGCTACATTTGATTCCATGCGACCACTCGATGGTTGAGATGCATTACAGGTAGCGGTGGTTGTTGAGAAGTATATAGTAACGGTAAAGCACAACGGTTTGTCAGATTACTTGTTTGAAGTATATCAGTCTTTTGATTTTTCTCATTAATTTTGATGTCACGATTAGATTACTTCAATTGTTCTATATTATTTAGCATGTTTTCATATGTCATGGTTAAAATGGAAATGGGCGTTAGAAAGTGCAGTGCGTGTATTTTATTGGAACACAGAACACTCGTTGCCCACAATAACCGCGATGGCATCGACGCAGGCGCATTCAGCCCACGCAACCCGAACTACTAATTAATAGACCTAACGGGCCGTTTCCACACTCTCTTGATTTATTTGACCGAGTGGAACGCCATAATATGGTAATTTTAGGGCGAAAGCATAGTTTCCCTCTATTTGTTGTTAGCGTTACGTGTAGAGAAATACTTGGAATGATTACAGCACAGTATGAAATTACGTACGCATCGATGAACGGAAGAAACCAACCTTATCTGCACTACCTCATCATCATAAACAGATCATCCGCGGTGAGATAATGTTTGTATTAGATAACATTGTCAAAAATGGTACACGTATAGATAACGTAATAATGTAAACTGAAATTATAGATAAAAAAAAATATTTGTTAAAAAGCATGCCATCTACAAATATCCAAAGAAATGTAACAAAACTTGTCTAGACAAATAATGTAGTATTTCGTGCAAGACTCATCGATCAGAAACCCCTTATTTGTTGAGGGCATACCGCTGGACATCAAACGGGTGTACTACGGGTCAACGACTGCGCCCCGGCCACCGCCGCTCGAGGTGAAATAATTCATCTAGTCCATTCGACACGGCGCGGGGCACCATCGGAACACAGCCTGGTATGGTGACCGTCACATACAACATACATTCCCATACAAATCGACCATGGGTAATGGAATTGCGGAAAGGCCAAACCTAATCGCGCATACCATCAACAATAATGGAATAGTGCGGCAATTGGGATACAATTTCTTGCCAAAAATAAAATTAAGGGACAAACACATTTTACACAAAAAATGAACTCGGTAGCCCAGTCATCAAATAGGAGAATAATGAACATAAAAAGTAACCAAAACCTGTTTAAGCACGTCGGTTGAAATTTAAAACAGTAGAGTTCAGTGACAGGCGGACAACACGTAAACGGCCATCAACAGGCCCATTGTCAGGAATTCGGGCGACGAGCCGGCGCACGCGCACGTTACATTTATCGTCGACCAATTATACTGGGCCTCGGAAACGAAACGTGTTTGCTAAAAGCTCTTGAAGTTGTTTAAGAAACTATAAAAGATATGCAAAATTATCTAAGCATACAAAAGCCGTGAAGCGGTGCACGCAAACCAGCTCCCGAGTAGTCCTTGAACATCTGTCTACATAACGCGTTACACGTACAGGACATGTGCAGCAAGGATCAGGTGTCGCGCCGCACTGACCGTGGACAAACCCCGCTCGACGGGTTACGGAGCCGGTCGCCTCACCCGTCTGCCGATACGAGAAAGTAAAAACTCAAATATTTCGATACATCAAATGGTACCGATAATGTACGTAAAAACTTAACGTCAATTACGAAGGACTTAAGGATTGCAATCGGAGAGATCGACGAAAAGCGTCGAAAAAGAGAAGGACGGCAACGATGAGACAATTAGAATTAAAGTGAACAATGTTGCATGAACAAAAAGATCTAGAGTGAGGCACAGAATAATAAGTACAAGTACAGAAGAACCAC
>JAKRBP010000543.1:373768-383774 GCA_022398575.1 Heliothis subflexa | reverse complement strand
ACATCTCTTCTCATACAATCTTCATAAAATTCGAACTTAGAAAAACCCAATAAACATTATTGACAAATAAGTGTGAATGACTACCCAAACCCAAAAATTGCGATTGTCCTCCGAACAATGCGTCATACAAAACTTAACATTCGAAGCATAACCAGACGATTCAAATAACATTAAAATAAATTAGACCCCGATTTGAGAAGGTACGTCTTTATGGAACAAATCATAGATATTCTCGTCGACGGCTTCACACCTTCACGTCTTCTGCAGATGGTGGGGCGAATGATAGAGGTAAAGAGGGGGGACTGTAGTGAAAGCGTTTCAAATTTAATCCGATTGAGCCCTCAGACATTCGACCATGTTCTGCCACAGAGAAATAATAACGATATCTTGTACTGACAATCGACCACGTCAATTAAACTAATAATTTCATCGGCCAGTGTGTGCAATAGCTTCGATTCGCATTGTCTGTTGACAGTTAATATTTTGAATAATTTGCAAATGAGGTCAACTTATAAGCGACACATCGGCGACGCGTTATGTAATGTTGACTATAATTATTGTCTACGTTTCTAATATTTCTGTTAGAAATGGTTATTCAAATACGGCATTTAGACAAGTATATTATTATTATGCAATTAGCAACTTTTCCGAATTATGAGCAGCTCCGGGGGTTCACAAAATTTACCTATCCGAACACATATTTTTTACAAAATTGGATATGCTTCAGGGATGCAGTTCGGAAACTGCAATGCATCTGTAAAAGTCTGTTAACTATTAAGTCACTTTGAAACTCCACTTGAATAAATTAGCCGAGCTGCTTTTAGTTTTATCGCAGCAGAAAGTTTCTCCTAAGTTGGAGTAATACGTCAAGTTTTACATACGTTAGCTCTTTATAGCCGAGAGGTCGGAATACGTGAAGTTATGTGTTACGCTTGTACAACAACACGACGCAGTTAATCGTACAGTGAAACTTGTTTTCGTGAGACGAGGGCCAAAACTTGCATGCTAAGGGCCGACGGGCGCTTTCGGCGACGCGCAGACATTTGTAATTCTCTAGCTAATCTTTAACGCTATATTTACTTCTATTATTAAATTCTATTTTGCATATCAAACTTCGGAGTATAATATAAATACGCCTCGCCTTGCACATGTACAGACGGTGCCAAGTGTTGTCAACACACTACACCGACTTGTTTACACAATAAAAAATATAGGTCACTCTTTACTTTCTCGGTTTGAGACACTTGCGTCCCGTACGACGGGGTGTAGCCGGATTACGGAGTAAAATTACTCTTGTAGAAATAACCTTTAGCCAATGAAAGCGAAAGTGGAGCACAAGGCTAGTGAAGACTTGTTTTTATCGATCGACATAACAGAAACTTGAACACGGTGTTTTCAATCATACTAATGAACTTTACGTTCGACGCAGATGCATTCAACTGTAACAAAACTACATTTAGTATTGATGAGATCCGTCGAATAGTTATATCACGAATAGAAATACAGACAGCGCAAACAGTTTTTGTCTGTGGTTCATAAATCAATCAATGGCTTATTTTCATAACTATTTGTTAAAAAATTTGAGATTATAATCTCGTTTAAATCTACCATTAGTATTTACTATAAAAAAGTGTCTACAGTAAAATGAGTGTTTACTGTAGACAGGACTCGTTGGTGTGGAGTGGCGAGCTCTGGCGAAGCATCGAATGTGGGACAGGCACAGAGCACTTCTGTTATCTTGACCCACATATCGTGACCGCGGTCGCGGCCGGACCGCTGCCGCTATTATAGCGGAACACCTTAATTGCCTTCTGATGGAGAACGACGACAATCTCGGAGACAACAGAAGTTGAGAAGAAGAAAACTATATTTTGTAAACGAAACAATTACATTTATTTATCCAAGTAATCATTTTGTACAATCTAACCATATCCAGTCGAGATCTAATCGAAAAGATCCCTTTGTTTTCAAGAACGAATTTTCTAGGAAGTATGCAGACAAATCAAAAGCATGATAATTATTCCACTATCACTGACCGAATGGCACATATCGAAATGGTTACCAAATGAGAAAGAGCGAACATTTTTCCTCGTGACAGTTTCATCAAAACAGAACCTTGACCCAGAATGTGGCTCGTAACAAGAGGAAAAGGACGTTACGAAGATGCTGTCAGGATCGCATCAAGTGATGTCATATCGTCTGACCATTTAAGACTGGTTTATTTTATTAAACAAATATTTTGAATGACCTTGGTCATTTTCATTTCATTATGTATCATACCGTCTGGATTTAGGGCCATTTAAAATCGGTTTAGAATTTGGACAACTTCTAATAATTTTCGTGAGAAATTGTATTAACGGTATACAAAATAGAAATCGGAATATGTACATACAATATGCCGAATTCATTAACGCAGCAGACATTGAAATATTTTCGTGTATCGAAACATTTCCCCTGACTCCAATTGCAGCAAGGCCATCAAGCAATGGAGTATTTCGATTACGCGTTAACTCGAAAATAGTTTTAATTGCCGCGACTCAGTGATACGGACCTTTCTCTTCAATGTGGGTTAACAAAGGCACTCATTGCGGAACAGCATCGATTAAGGACAGCGTGGATGACGCGCGAAGGACGAACTCGCTCGATTCAAGGACCGACCTCCGTAACATGAATGTGGTCATTTTATATTATTAGACACATGCTATTAAAATAGTCGGTGTGATAGCTTTGATAAGCGACATTCATTGCTGATAATTCGCTATCGTGCAATAATTCAAAACAGCTTGATATGTCATTGTCAACCTTAAAAAGTATCAGCTGTTTATCTTTAAGGAACAGTAAGTAGGTCCGTAACGACCAGTTTAGTAATGAGGTCATACCAATTCTACATATTTTATAAGAGTGACCTTCGAGTGAAAGCACGAACAGTGGGATATGTGGTGCAATACTCCATCACATGAAACAGATCCCAGGAAAGTATGAGCAATACTTGTTCGTTAGTCATTTCCATGCGTGTTTAGACTATATTTTCCCACAAGCGTCATTATCCCATACTTCTTCACTCCTTCACACGATATAATATTATATGTAGTTACTTCAATTATCTGGCATTTTCCAATCTGAGGTCACTCGATACTTGACACAAACAGTACGTCATACCTATGTCGGAGAACACGTCACACGTTCTAAGGAAACGACAACTTTTTTTCCTTGTAACTGCAACTGTAGTCTAAAATCAATTTAGCATGGGATAATGTACTGATTTCTTTTGTTTAGAGATCATTACATCAGTGGTAATATTAATTTCAAGTGTTGAAGGAGCGTGAGATACCGCCGCCGCAACTGTGCGCTTATCATGTGTGATAATGTGGCGTTATATAGCCGGTCGCACTGTAAACAACTGTCAACAGTACGATTGGTTACAAAATAAACACAGCAAAGCTTTCAATTGCGGTTTTGATTCGACACAACAGATGCGGGTACGGGAGGCTTTATTTACCAAAATGACACATATTATTTGAACAGTTTTCTTTTTAATTTATACACGTGATGTTGTCTTGCGTATGATAAAAGCGTCAACTTACTCGTACGTGTTTTATCGCATTGATTATTATACCGATGTTTAAATTTTTGTATCGTGAAATGCGACTAGTATAGTATTGATAAATATTCACTTACTATCATTTTAATCTTCAGACAACAGTGTTCTGTCAAGATTAGATTTAATTTAGAATCATGTCTTATTAACAAAAATATACTTCTTTGGCATGTGGTATGTAATGATTGACCATACAGTATTTATTTCCGTTCTCATGGGTTCCAGAGCTTTTAATCATTGTAGTATTGTGGTGCCTGATAGCGGTACGGCGTGAAGCAACGAGCGCTCTCGTGAAACCTTGATAACGTGTGAGTGTGATAACTTATCAGCTGATAGATAACGACCCCCGCGACATAACAAAACTTAGTTCGTTTTTAATTTACACAACATTTATTTCAGTTTCTGCGTCAATCATTTTTAATTTAGTATTAAGTAATTGACAAATACATACTGATATTTTCGTAGCAATCAATGTTTCAGATGTTAGCCGTTTAAGGATGACATGACAAAATAAGGAAAACCTAATATGTCTGAACTTATTAAAATGCTACGGCGTGCGTAACGTTGTAGCGTAAGCAGTTAATACATAATTATTAAGATACAATAAACCGGATTCAGCAGTAGCCTACGGTTTGCTCCGATATGCGCAGACGCAGACAGCTTTTAAATACTTGACAGACCCGCCAGATTCAAATGAAGCGTTTAATAACCTATAAGGTCACGTTTATTTTCATTATAACAATGCAATTTCACAGTGAATCGCTGTTTCATTTGTTTAAAGTTCAAATTATCTCGGACGTAAGGGCAACAAGTAAAGCACTGATTTCAGGTAGATGTTTTTATACCGACGGCCTTGAGCCGTTCAAGAAACACCGTCTTGTAGCTCTCTCATAACTTATTTACAAGACGCAACTTCTGTTTCAAGAATCGAGTTGTTTTATCTCGTTTCCAATAAGATGAAAGTGAAATTTTCATGTGTGAAATACCATAAGGCAAAACAACAGACTTCGTGTGAATTTATGATCATCGTAAGCATCATACAAGAATTTATGGCTTATAAAAACCAGAAAATCATTAGAGATTCATTATAACATTGTTGTAATTAGGTTGATTACATTACATAAGGAAGTTTAATAGTAATATCGCCACTTGGAAAAACATAAAATAACAAAAATATTCCGTTGCGCTATTGCCACCGAAACGGTAGTTAAACGACTTGTTTTAATACTGTTAACCAGTTAATTACATGGTTTATGGAGACTGGTCAGTATCAATTAGTGGTGCGATTTATAAGCACACAAAATCTGTTCTTAAGAATCTTGAAGATGTGACCTAGAAGTTGAGAGCGAGGAATGATAACAGTGGGGGAGTAGTCAGGATGAAATTGAAGTCGTGCTCTGTATGCACAGAGGGTGATAAAGGGTGTGAGGCAGAGGCTGCGGGGACGTGTGTCGACCTCGTCAGATGCCATGAATAAGTTAGTAGATAATTCCGACACTCAATGGACATCGTGGTTATACGGCGACGGATTCAGATAGAAACGTTTATCTTGAAAACTAGAGAGACAATTACTAACTTCAATGCCTGGGAATAATTGGTGTTGTTTGCGCACTATAGCAAAACAAGTGGAAAACTTCTGCTAATAAATTAGCTTGGTTCCAAATATCACCAATGAACACATTGTTACGGAATGAATGATTATCGCCAGTTCATTCTCATACGTCAAGGGTAAACAATGGTCAACACAAAGTCACTATGACATACTGCGTATGACTGTACTAGAATTTATAAGACAAAGCGTAAACAGGTAAAAGAACAAAGAAGTACATCAGCTACCTAGATAATCAGCGTGCACGCAACTGGTGCCTGGGCGGAGGCCCGCTTATGGGAAAGTTACAATCATTACGACCATTCATAAACGGTTGAATGAGCGCAAGACGCCTGCGCAGCCGGCGAGCGCGCGCGCACCGACCCCGCGAGTCCCGCGACATCTGTGATGTCGCCGCGCAGATGCCGCGCATTCCTCAACGCGCACCCAGTCTAGGCAAACCCAACGAGCAGTCACAGCTCGACAATCCGCGATCAACTTCCTATTTTACTATCCAGTGTCAATCAAATTATTCCAAGTATTTTTCGCGCATTGCTCCTTTGTAAAGTGTATTGAACCCAAATGCGACACCTAGTAGCCCCGATGCGTCATCGCCTATGTTGTGGAGGAAAAAGTCCACGCGACAAAAGCAACGCTGTCCGCAATCGACGCATAAATAATTAGACAATAAGCAGGCAGGGCAAGAAATCGGTAATTTGTATCGCGTCGAGATAGGCGGAGCGCAGAGGGAGACGGGTGCAGGCAGGCGCGCGCCGCCGCGGAGATATGGCAACGCGTCAGGTGGAAGTGGCGCCCGTGCTGTGCTCGCTTCTCGCCGAGGACGACCGACCGCCCCCGGCGCCCCGCGCGCCCGCCCCTCACCCGCTAATCCTCACCCGAACACAATCTGATAAAATTCGCGCCAGCTATGAACATTACGCAAAGCTACTCAACACTACAACACTGCGATAATGAATGACCCGACAGTTTTTTTTACACGCACATAAACATTACTCCTCATGTCTCGCTATCGTGTCGCATTATCGAACGATACGAAGCGAAAAATGTAATAAGAAAGTTATTTCCTCAACCTGGCGAAACTAGTCTCGCGAACGCATTACGGTCCGCGTTACGGCCAGGTGAATTCAAAATGACCTCTATGGGCCGGTGGCTTCTTGTGGCCTCGCTCGCCGAATGCGTTGACATTTTGTGGGTTAGCAACATGACATGACTCCAAGTTGTTGCGAGAACGATGCCAGGATGACTAACGGCCGGTCGTCATTAGCCGCCTAAACGTAAATTGTCCCATACAAAAACTTTAACGCAATAGATCGATTCGGCAGACGTAGCGCAATAAGGTGAATTTTGTATATCAGCGTCCACTAACGATAATCAGATCGTCTACTTAGACGTCGTGGACTCATTATTTAGGAATTCCTAAACATGCGACAGGAGACTTGAGAACAATAGCGCACAATACTAGCATCACGTAAATCGTAATGATTTCGAAAGAAAAGTACATACGAGTTCTTTCATCAATGTAAAAGTGACTTACCAAGGCGAAGAAGTTTGTGTGGCAATCCTCGAGACTTGCACCGTTTGTTTGGTGATTTTGATGCGTCATGGTAGTCCGGGGCACTTCATTTTCATTTCACAACACTAAAAACGGGTACAATCTTAAAGAAACCACTCAAAATCTTAAAATCATCACCGACATTTAGTGAAGTTTTCACCTTTCAATGGCGACTGGAAAATGGCGGATAGGAAACAACAACCCAAGCCGACAGTGCTGCCGTAGGCGGCAAAGAATAGAAACTGGTTTCGTCTAGAAATGTTAAAACGTTCCATTCTACGTTTGTGTTACCATCAACTACGGCTCACTTCAGGATCTAGTTTATTTCTCGTTGTTTATCCAGTACAGTCAATAAAACATACATTATAATTTAACTAAAAAGAGGAGCTATAACATAATGAACGAAAATACTTTGATGCACTCCATTGCCATTGCCGAAATCATAGAACCTTCTTATGAAATTATGACAAAAACACTAGTTTCAATGAAGAACATCTCACATATTTTTTAAGCATTGAATTATTAGTGTCATTATGATCTGCTTACATGTATTTGTAAAAATATATATTATAAATTCGTTTTTGCGTGTAATGGAATAACATAGTTTCATGGTTGTCAAATTTACGGAAGAATTTCATACGAAATACGAAAGAAATAACTTCAAGAAAATAAATAACAAGTGAATTATTTCTATTGAAAATATAGTTGGTAAATTACGTAACAAAATATGTTTCGAAATGTGCTAGCTGCATTACCGGGGAGGAATTTACAGGTTATTTTCAGCACACCTTCCCAAATATACTTATATTTAATTTCTCCAGTAAATATATTAACTAAGGTATTGTTTTACAACTTACAGGTCGTATCAGTAAGGTATAAGCAGAAGAAATATCCTAAAGTGGACAAGAAATTTCAAGCTGCTGCAGAATCTTTATCTGCTAGAGGGTAAAGTATCTATCACTGTAGACTTAAATTGTAATAAGTAAACAATCTCTTATTATACTTAAAATTGCCCGAAACTACATACCATCTTACGCAGGAATAATCATAAGAAAATACTTAAATGTAATAATAGAACGTTGGTTACATAAAATTTAACAAAACAATAAGAAATCTCCATTTTTAAATTTCAGTTTCTTAAGACCAACAAAGCCATGGGACCCTCCAGCAAACATTGACGAGACTATCACCAAAATATGTTCTTCAAATGGACTGAGCACTGATGCCCAGTTTGATGGTTTAGAAGCAAAGTTTGCTGTACTAAAGGCATGCTTCGAGGAGACCGGATATGATGTGCCGAACTCTTTGCTGCATACTATTGAAAGTGTTGGTATGTTTAATGATAGTGGCAATACAGTCTATCCACCATGAAGTATTATAAGTTAATGAATCCGAACGTGTGGTAATAGTATTTGAGTCATGTGCTTAATTTTTTTTTTATATAACACATTTATTTATTTACTCACAAACATTTGGATTCCTCATAAGTTATTTTACCAAATAGCTTACATTGTAAACTATAGTAATTCTTTAATGGTCCCTTTACATATAATAATTTAACAATGAAATTGTAATTCCTATACATTTTAAAACTTTAAACACTAATGATGTGAGGCAGTCCGATAAACATAACTGAGTTGCTTGAGGGACTAGTTCCCTCTATGAGTCTAGAGAAATCACTGTGATAGTTGCTTTTTCTTCATTTAAGAACATGAAATTATTGAAAAATAGAGGATTTTGATGTTTAAGGATACTTACCCCATTCTTTCTAACTAAAGCGAGAGTGTAAAGTTCACAGATATTGTTCCTTGGAATCACATAACTATTTTTAAGAATCTGAAAACAAATACACTTAACAAGCCAATAGATTTAAACATGCTGTCATAATAAGTCAATAAATTGAAAATAATAGTTCAAATTGGTTGATAAGCCCCAGAGTTATGTTCGAAGAAACAAGACAAATGTAAAGACAAACTGTAAACCTCATACTTTTTGAGAAGTCAGTTAAAAATATGAACTATTCTTTTCCTGCTGCACCAGATCAAATATTAATTTGTAGCATTCCTAAATATTCAAAAAAGCAACAGGTTAGTATCCTTATAAAAGTAAAAGTAGTGTGTAAAAACTTATCTTACATGTCCAAGATTATCCCACTTCTGATTCTGACTGTAGAAAACTTAAAAAATCTACCTTCATCACTTTCAAGCACTTTTCAAACATAAAAAAGAACGACCAAAATAAATAAATGCGTAATGTCAGCAATCAGCCAATCAAAACGATGGAACTTCAAATTAAAATCCGTCAACTGTCAAAAGGCGCTTGCGTCGTTTTCCCAATGGAAAACAATAAGAGGAATTCTTACCGCGTGTTGTTTTTTATTTATTTAATAAAATGTATTATTTGCAGCTGATCTGAAAGAATTTTACAAGACCCCTGTGGACACAGCGACACCATTCGACGCATTGAAGAAGATGGAACTGCCCAAGAACTTGTATGTGCAGCCAGATTACGTCAGATTCCGGCCAGGTAACTGTCAAAAAGATTCTTGCGAAAAAAATTATGCGGAAAAGTCGGTTAAAAATAAAAAAATCGTGTCGTGGTACTCATTAACAACATGTTTTTGTTTCAGACAAAGACAACATATTCAAAGGTGTCTCCGCGTTCCCCAAGAGCTCAACTATTGTAACTGGCCTGAAGTATAGGAAGAAGTACGAAGGCTACTCCGCTAAGCGATCATGGCCCTAATTGTTCATAAGATTAGACCGTTAATAATTAAAATGTTATTAAATATAGTTTTAGTCGGTAAATAAAAAGCTCTAAATTATAACCAGTTTTCTCTTTCCTTTTGTTGTAACAAAGAGGCGATAACCAGGATGGCGTGGCTGCAAAATTTATTAAGTGATAAATAATATTCTCCAATTTATAAGAGACGTACAGAACGCCGTCGTACCACCCGAAGGTGATTAGGTGTGAAAGTATACTTCGATATACTTCCAGTTCCAGCCAAGGCAAACTCTGTCTAATGAAGCATATTGTACTCTGCTGCTCAAGATCGTTTCGAGTGGAAAAATCTTTTCCGAGGCCAATGTTCCTTAAAATGATGAGGAATAAAATGAACAGGATGTTTTATCACCATCTTTTAGATATAAACTTCGATTAGTAAGTATCCGACCGACTACCTCGAGTCGTATTCGGATTGAATTTTATTTTATGATCATCAAGGACCCAAAGGGGCCCCATTTTTGTA
>JAKRBP010000543.1:260847-271570 GCA_022398575.1 Heliothis subflexa | reverse complement strand
TTTTCAGCCTACTTTGAATAAATGCCTTTTGATTTTGATCAGTTTTCTTGCAGCATAGTGTAATCAAGTAGGTCCCATCTACATTGCTATGGGAATCAATAGATTAAAACCAGTAGCTGATTTCCAAAATTGGTCAATTTCAATTAACTTTAAAATAGATAAGCAGCACGTTTGTGCCCACGCGCACTCTTGATCAATGTTTATATAATTATGTCTAATTAATAAACATGGAATGGCTGGTATACTATTTTTTGAGTTCTTGAATTCGATTCCCGGGTCATGAAAAATGTTTCTTCTGTTTTTTAGGAAAAACATGACTGATGGTGAAATTAATTTATTAGGTTTTGGAATGGTTTCATCACCAAATAAAAACTTTTTGTATTAGTATAGTACAGAGGACAGATCTATTAAAGAAATTTGATTGATTGAGATAGGTTGATGTCCTGTCGTCTGTACGCTGTTCATGGGAAGCAACACAAAAATTTTCTTCCACTCAAACTTAACCGATTATTATCGATATGTTTACCGAGTAGCAATCGTAAACATCAGGCATCCATCTCCCGTGTACTCAAACAAAGGGCATAGCATTGAGTAGCACTGTGCCGAGTACTCGATGCATCGATTGCATTCGATTGTAAGTGCATTAGTATCGAGAACATTGGCCAACATTAACGCATTGCGCGTTGATAACGTATAAAATATCAATCGGCGGTGTAGGGTGACAATGATGACGAGCAGACTATTTAAAAGTTTTTATAAAAAAATATATTTTTTTACGTTTTTTTTGCTATTCATATTTTATTTAATTGTTAAAAAGAAAGAAAAGAAAAAATGCCATTTTTCTAAAAAAAAAATATTACAATTATAACTCTAAACATGACACGGCTTTGCAGCAAAACCATTGAGTCGTCACCTCACACTCAGAATAAACTATCAAACGACATATAAATTCAATTGAAAACACATCTGCATCCAATTCAAGATTTCCACCAGCTTCCCCGATCATCTTTTAATGCAAATCGTGCATGTTGATCATATAAAGTGGCTAATATCCTAGCCCCGGCTGTTTAGCAGTCACTGTAGTCTGCGCCGACGCCGAGGCAGCGGGGTCGCTCACTCAGAAGCGCCATTTATTTCGAATGCATGCGCAAACGCAGTGCATCGACCGCGTGCACGTGGTCAACTCTGATTTTATTTATTATTTTGTTAATTAATTATGGGTTTGCATGACATGTTTGTCGATTAGTTGTGTGCGTTTTGAGTTAATCAAAAATATAAAGATTTACATTACTGTATACATATTTAGTTTTCATTTCACTTTTCACTTCATTGTCTAAAACGCTACTAGAAAAATGTAAAAAAATCTCCAAAATGTTGCTGTTAATGTAATTAACTTAATTGAAACTTAAGTAATAATTCCTCAGAAGGTAAGCAAAAAGTTTGGTATAATAAAGTTTTAAATAGTGATGGACAGGTATCCTGACGCCCGCAAGCTCAACAACGAGCCATTTCCCTCACTTGACCTTTCCAATTTGCGTTCAATGACAATCAACTGCATTGTATGATAAGTACAATACCTATTTCTTAATAAAATAGTTAGTTATTTTTGTATTATTGCTATGCGTGTAACTGTCAATATAAGCAATAAAAATTAACACAGCCATGACAGCGAAAGCGCTTTTAAAGTACGCAATGAGTGACCATCAATCTGGTCCCAATTGGAGGACGGTCCGAATTGGACGAGTTGCGGTGGACCACTTGTCACTAATTGGGCCCTAAACAATGTAAACGTTGTTGCTTATTGGTTGATAGATTGGTACTTTTAGCGTACGTGCCAGTAATATTGTGGGCTATTGATTTATTTATTGCGTGGGTCCTGCCGGATGGGCCTGTCAAAATAATATTTTGGTACAATTTTGTGTGATTGAGTGTGATTTGAAAGCTTATGGACTTACAGACCAACATATTGTTATTGTATTTAAAAAGCAAAGGCAATATAATTTTTTCTTTCTCAAATACACCTTTTTTCCCACTAACTACATTTCCCAACAATAAAACGTCTTAACCCAAGATTAGCATAGAAACTTAATACACAAAAAACCAGTAACATTCACACTTGTTCGTACGATGGCATACAAGTGGGACCAGATACGATTCCCTGCTGTGGCTTGCCTGTTCAATTACTGAACAAATATTTGACAAATGATTGGAACACACTGAATTTACTTGAGCGTGCATTTGTGGCCACTTGACATCGTCTTTATGGGTGTATTAGTAGGGTTACCACTACCCATTTTGCCGTAAAAAACTTTTCATATATATCTGAGACACCTGGAAAAAACAAAAAAAAAATGGAAAATTAAAAACTGACCTTTTAAAAGGACACGTCTGGGAAATGCTGTTACTTGAAATGGGACAGATCTGCAGATTTTTGGAGAGATGGCAGCCCTAAGTATTGGGCACAAATATTTTTATATGGCTATTGGTATATTGGCACAGCAGCCATTATAAGTGGTAATGTGATTTCGATGAGATTGAGCAACGCATTGTGAGGAAGCTGTGTGAATGACGTTTATTGTGTTGTGCCTGTGGATTTTTTTGTTTGGCTTGAAGTAATAGCTTATTGGTTTTGTAGTAGGTTCGGTTCTTTGATAATATTGTTTTTAGGAGAGAGTGGCGTTTGGAATATTTCGGAAATCGTTTATTTCATTAAATGGGTATATTATTACATGCTCATCTGTTTTTTCCTGGATATTGCATTTTCGTACCAAACTATGTGATTTTATTAGCGAAATCAGGTAGAGAGTCTATCTGTATATCGAGATGTAAATAAGATGGCGTACGATGTAATAAACTTCTATCTAGCAGTAAGCAGAAAGCAATAGAGCTTATAATACGCAGCATGTTAGCTACCTGATAATTAAAACAAATGATTGTCAATCCTACTTTTTAATTACAACAAAACATGACTTACCAATATGAAACTATATAATAGCATCTACAATTACTTTACACATTTACACCTTAAATAATAAGCAGCTGCTATCCCACCTAGCGTGTAATTAATACTGAGTATTAATCAGTACCTTTCATAGTGATTATTTCCTCTTTCTCTTAAATGGTCGACGGTACAATGTATAATTAGGCCTCTCCCTTCGTATAATTAATAATGGAAGTGAGATTTGATTTATTTTAGTGGATTATATGTAGTGAAAAGTTCTACTGTGATTTTAGAGTTTGAATAAAGTTAAAATAAGGTCTTGATGTATGCGATATTATTGAGAGCTATTAGTGTACAATTTATAATTATTAAAAAATACGCTATTAATAAATTAAATTTAAAAAAATGCTTCTTAAGAAGGTACAGGTACACTACCTTAACCACATAAAACATAGATTAACATGTAATTTTATGAAATACTCAACTTTACGAGGTCCTTTAAAAAGGCCGTGCTTTAAAAAGTCCGATACAAAACGTAAAGCTGATACAGGTGACATTTATGGCTCTTAGCTTTATAACATTTGTTATCGATGCGCTATACTGTGACGTCACGATGTAGAATCGTGAAGAAAGCATTAAAAATGCGTTTTGTTTTAATGTAGTCTTATATTATGTTATTAATAGAAAATAATATTATATTGCCTTGCGTAAAAAAAGCTGTTTTTTAGTAAATCGAGATATTTTATTTATTTATTGAAGTGAAACTAATATTGGTGTAGTACCTATACAGAAGCAATATTTATTATACCTATCTATAAAAGTGAAAAAAAAGCATAAAATAAAAAATTCACTCATTCATAAAATAGGGTGTCCATTATTGATGTTCCTACACTTTGGACATTTAATTCATTGGACCGAATCATTACCGGGTCGCATTGTTTCCTACCATTTCATGCTCCAATGAAATTATGACTAGGGGACTACTTTTATTATTCCAAAGCAATTTTAAGGTTATAAAAATGTTTTTTGATACACCCGTATGTCATTGTAATTTATTCAGGAAAATCGTTCCCCTTTTCACGGTCTTGGTCACGAAGAGGGTTCCCTTTCTAAAAGTATAATAAATGCTCTAAGTATGTATTGAAATTATTATATAACTTAGACTATTTAATATTAATAAGAGAAAAATCTTTAAATAAGTATTTTGAAGAAAGATGTTATAAATGACTATATAAATGCTTAAAAGTTAGTTTACTTTTTGAAACAAACAGGTAAATAAAGATATTTCCGATATACACATAATTAGATGTTTTAAGGAGGGTTGAAAATCACGATTTTAATGGCCAGTCTATTTTTCCGCATTACATAATATAAATTGCCCCATGACACGTTGTCTGGAAGACTTTATTGTTTAGGGTGAATGATGCGTGTTAAGAATCTATAAATATTATTTTGTTTTATTTCACAGGGTTGTTTTTTTATTTATTTCGAATATCCGCTCGGCCGAGCTATATTTAACAGATTATATGCATTAAATACTCTCTACACCCAAAAGTCATTGCTAATTAATTCATAATAACATTTCTCAAACGGTTTAATGGAGCAGCAAAGTTTTTTAATTAATTGGCACATATATCAAAATCAATCGCATGCACAAACAAGGCATGACAGGCACTAACAGCAATGACCTCAAATACCGATAAAAAAGTCACGGTATTATTAAGCCATCAATCAGTTAAAATTCCCATCGATAAAAAAATATCAGCGCTTCTCTATTAAGCGTCGTTTTCGTGAAATCAGATAACATGGTCCAGTATGGCCAGCTACCAATCACATTAGAGTCCATACCTGTCATACAGTTAATTACGAGCCCCATAACAGTTAAGAAATTGACGTTGTAAAGTATAACGTCTTCATACAGACAAAAAATTACGTCATTAATCTTTACCTTCTGTCAATTTTAACTCGCGTATAATTTTGAAAGAAATCTTAATTTTGGCTCTGGGTTATCATCACGACGTATGTGGAGAGCCATTAAGAGTATCGGCAGCGATAAAAATCGGCATCGAAAGCTTTTGGGTGGTGTTTAAGTTGTAAAAACAAATACGGGGCGAGGGTAGCGGGCCTTGTGTGTTTTGACCGTTATTTATAATGTTCATTTTATGGCGAATGATAAGTCACTTTCTTTCAGGTAGTAGGTGGTCTTGCCATTTTTCTTATTACCGTTTTATTTGGGTCTTTTAAGCAATTTGTGTATAGAAATTTGTTTCAATCCACCTTGCTGACCCGCCTCGCTTTGTCAGACAGATTTGATGCAATATTTCAAAATATATTCAAAATAATATATAATGCACTTTTTATATCAAACATATGGCACGATTTACTGCTGTTACAGTAAATAATAAATATAACTTAAGTTAATGTAAATATTCCGAAGAACACATGACACATAAATCTGACAGATTTAAATTAAAAATTCCTCACTGCTGAGTCATTCTATAAATTACATGTTCTAAAACAAATGTTCCTACAATTAGTAAGTGTTGGGTCCATTAAAGTGACCATTAGACCGGTTCGTATGTGAGTAGTCTAATAAAATATTATAAAAAGGTACCATATGCAGTAGCCACTAACTAGATAGACGTGTCATTGTGTTGTACACTTGTGAACTGAAGTTTTACCAATAAGTTGAAATGAACTTGTAAAAAAAATAATGTTCATCTCATTATTTTTTTTTACAATCTAAGAAAATAACGTTTCAACAAAACAATAATATTCGCTAAAATAAGATAAGTTTCAACAGAAACTAATTATAGTCTTCTTACAAACTTAATGTTCTAATGCTCATAAGACCTCCAAAGGTGATCAAACAGTACTTCAAAACTCCAGAGAAATTTTGAACAAAATTATTTAATTACACGTTCCCGAACATAGCATTACAACCAAAAACACGTATAATCATCTATCAATTAGCTTAATCGCTCAAAATTTCGGCTTAATCTCTCGTATATTTTTGAAGGTTTTTGTTCTAAGATGATACTGTTCACGACTGTACTGCAATCAGTTTAAAAGCCTAACCCCAGCGTGATTAGGCGCACCGCCGGGGGGCGCGGTGAAGGTGCGGCGGAGAGGGGGGAGACGGTCATTAACTCATTAACGATGCTTATCATTACAATGTGACAGTACTTAATGATAATTTTGTGCTAATGTCCTAAAGTATTGCATAGCGTGGTCACCCTAATATCAAAAAAGTAGAAATGTATAAATTAGCCCGCCAAGCTAAAATTCTTTTTTCAATATATCGATATCGAATCCTCCTTATCATATTCAGACATTGACGAAACGAAAATTAATTATGAATTTCTCCCTTTTTCGACATCACTAACTCCCATTAAAGATTTATTCGTTGCTATCAGTAAATTTATCAAAAGGCACGCAATAAATGAAGGAGGTCACAAACCCGTCATTACTCAGACCTCTTTGGTTCATAATTAAAAATGATGATAGCTTTCTGAAATATTAATTACTGATGTCAGAGTTAACTTTTGTTTCGGATTGGTGTGCGACGGGATGCAAAGGTAACGCCCCTGTTGATGCGATAAACGGAACGGACCCATTTCTTGGATTTTATATTGATATTTATTTGTCTGTCCTTGCACAGTCTACTTGATTTACTGGATTGCAAGGCCTATATCTGGGCATCACAATAATTTTGCATTTTTTTCTTTACAATTATTTACAAGATTATAAAAAATGTATAAGAAAAGTATTTATTTATACTAAAACTAAAAATGTAATGCTAAAACATTTTTTTTCTTGGATTCAGCTTTTAGTGTGCAAGATTTTTTTTCATTTTTCGTGAATGTTCGTGTTAATCCATTAATCAAGAATACCATTTTTGTAACAAAATTGAATTCTCGTCCTGAAGATGGATGCGCCGCGAGCCGAATTAAGTTATTACCCGATATTTCTTAAGTCGGCGAATTGAATTCGACGCAACGGTGGCCGCCATATTGGGCGTTTAATGACAGTTGAATCGAAAACGCGGGAAAGCCGTTAAGTTGTAAATTGATTTTCGAAAAGAATTCTGTCAAAGTTTTTCGTTTTTTTTTGTAAATGATTAATTGCTTGTGTGAGTATTTTATCAGATGATTTCTATGTAAATGAATATACCAGTGAAACTAAAACATCAAAAATAATAATTAAATAACATAAAATAAATAATCAGAAAAAATACACATTCCTAAAAAAATGCCAAAAAATCTTGTGCAACCCTAGTGTTTTCAATAATTCTCAGGAATTGTTGCAACTTTTAATATGAAAAGAAAAGGTCTCAACTTTTCATATAAATATTATTGCACATGCAATAATTGAAAACCACCAATTTCTATAAGATCGCCACCATATTTCATGAGGCAATAAATTTTTAAAAGTGATAAATAAATGGCCAAAATTAAATGTTAATACCGTATTACGTGTCATATAGCAATTTCTGTAATAAATTATTAAAAGGTCGAGATGAACGCAATGTCCACGATTTCTTTCAAAAGATTTATGTCTTAAAATATTAAGTGTGAGATGAGAAATGATTATTTAATTGTACGTTAAATATCTGTGGGTATTGTCTGGGTTCGCCCCAAGCGATACCATGCGTAAATTCAATTTATAATTCACAAGACTTTTTTGATAATCTTTTAAAATCTTCTGGCTGGCTTCTTGAACAGAATTGACTGGGAATTTTCCTTTATTTTTTGAGATACGATATAACAATACTCACACACTGTAAAGTTTACACGTCTCTCACACACATCTAATATAGAGAGCCGTAGACACCATGACAGAAAATGCCATTGTAATGTCATTTGACGTCAAAATGTGTCGACAAATGATCCGTTTAACGTCTAGATGTGCCAACAAATTGCCCATATTTCAAAAATATGACTAGATACTTTAAAAAGAAATTCCATTAGTAGGTATCTATATCTAATATTAAACTATACGTTTGTCCACAGAAAATAACGAGGATCGTCAAGGGCGGCCCATCGACCAGAAGTCGAACCAGTGGTTCGGCGCGACGCTCACCAGCACTGGCAGAAATGGTGCTATCATCGTGAGTAGCAACTATTTGTACGATCAGAGGGTAGATTTGGATAGATGTATTTTGGATATTGGCTTTAGTATTGTTAGAATTTGTTGGGTGTATGCTGTACCTTAATTGCAAAGATTCTTCTCTTTATGCGTTGCTTCGATCAATAAATCTTCAAATACTGATATTAAAGTACCTACCAATATTTTGGTTAGACGCATGAAAGTCGCTCTTAGAGCCCCATAAATCAATATGGAAATTAATAGTATAATGCCCATCATCGGGCGACAATTTAGTACCTATGTGGGTGCTTTTCATCAACATTTTTCCCAACCCCAACCACTTCAGAAAAAAAAATAGCCTTAACAATATTTTCCCGTCCAAAACCACATACCTAGCAAAAATCTCAGCAATCCGCCATTTTCTTTACGATCGCTGTGACCTCGTAGCTGTGACCCATAAAGGCGATGGGATGTATTGGCGCACCCTTCCTGCTGCGCCCGGTCGTCAAGGTGTCAGTAATGTTGCCGTGATATCTTTGTTCACAATATATGACGTCACTGATGGGGAATGGCCTACTTGCAAGTGTGTAGTGATGTGATTTGTTGATATTAGACTTGGTAGCTTTTCTCCATCTTGAGTCGAAGATTTGTTGAATTAGTTGAATGGAATTTATGGATGAGCATTGTAAGGTCTTTGCTTGAAAACTGTTGGGAAAAATATATTCGTAGGTATTGGTCAGAAATACTTACTTAAGTGGCGACATAGCCTGAATAAGTCGTTGTTTATTAGCGATGCATGAGATAATTAATCTTGGCAGTTATGTATAGGTAACGATCTCCCAATAAAAACAAAACACAAATACAAGCCAATGTCACACAATCCATAAATCTGTTATAGCTCCTAAAACCTTTATTAGTATTAAAACAATAGGTGCTAGGGAAAGTCCATTAATCTCGGCGCCCTACTGTTGACATTTGCAAATGGGTCAGTCCAAGGCTGCGGGGTTGAGCACCATTAGGTTATGGGGTCGTCTTTATGGTTTGTGGACGTATCCGGACTATCTAGCGGAATTGGGTTTCAGGGTTATGGGGAATTTTCGTGACCTGTCCAGATAGATAAATTTTGCCATTTTGCTGAAAGTAAGGTTTGAGGAGATAGCAAATGGATAACTTGATTGCTTACACAAAAAAGTCGCTTTCCCAAATAATGATTTTGACAAAAAATAACATTCTCTGATTTCGGAAGACTTTCGCCAAAGAAAGAGGTGATAAATTGTTAACATCCTCTCTTATCTCATAAAATTTACATGTTGAAGACATTACCGCATTTCGGAACTTAATCAAACAGTATCAACGCAAACCAGGCGGCGTCTTGTCCGCCATATCAATTCAAATGGAGTGCAACCGTTCACCGCACACATGTTGCAAATAAATTTTATTACTCACGTTTCGCACACTGGGGCTCGGTTTCAGAACGTTTTTTTTCCAATTCCATATTTGAAATCAGTCAGGAGACGCCTTCTTCGAAGACCAGGGACCACATAGTTTTTGTCCTCTACTTAAGGAGTTGGAATTTTTATTTCGGAATGCCGAATTAGTGCAAAAAGCTGGCTCTCCCAGCGAAGCAGCAATTTGTTTAGACATTTTGTTCCATTTGCACTGGGGGACAGAACGCGCGCGGAATTTGTAATTGTTTGAACGCATAGGCTGTATCTGTAGGTGTCCATTGCCTTTATTGATAGTGCTGGGATGTGACAGCTATGAAATTATTTTTTCTTTTGTAAATTATAATGATGATTATTGATACTGGAAAGCAAAACTGAAATGTATAAATTACACAATCTTTCATTAATTAATTAATACAATAAAATATGTGTATCACGTAGGATGAAAAGAAGGCAAATTGGTGTAATAAAATAACGACAGCCTATTCTTAATTTCCATCAATAATTCTTTTTATGTTTCCAGTAGTGTAATAGGTAAAACATTTTTTTTAATTAACAATTAATTTCCGATAAAAAAAGACCTACCCTTTTTACCTCGTCTAAATATAAAGTACTTACATATTGCTTTATAATAGCGGTGTCCCATCACTATTTTTTGCTGTAAGTTTATTTAAAACAAAACTCGTTGAGTACTCACTTAGTAGTCGTTATCGGGTCGTAATTGTTTTCTTATTAGTACCAATTGAATACTAAGTTCTTACGTTTTTATCGACGGGGCGTTTTCTCACGATAAAATGGACGCCACTTGATTTTTAAATAAATTCGCAATGGTTTGTTAAAGAATTTTATTTTTATTGTTTCAAACTTTTCTGTACGTCTGTCAAATTTGATACCAGAAAGACTGAAGCGATTTACCTCTAGATGAGATAAGATATAAATGAGATACTGAAAAAGTTTTTGAGATTACTGTTGTTGACGTGAACGCGACAAACTGGAAGTTTCAGACTAGATAGAATATGTTTTTTTAAAGAAATAGAGATTAGTTTTAAATCAACCATTTTGTCGTACACAATAAAGTGAGAATGACAATCATCTCCTTTCCTTTCCGATATTGAGAAAGCAACAATTCATTACAATTGCAAATAAATATCCCGCGATAAATCCCGGGATATCTCGACGCGTCACACGGCGCACGACGCGACATGCGCCTGCGCAGCCGTAGGTTAAACAGTTAAAACATAGATTAATT
>JAKRBP010000542.1:697442-715010 GCA_022398575.1 Heliothis subflexa | reverse complement strand
GACAGACAGACAGAGTTACTTTGGCATTTATAATATTAAGTAGGGATTGGCTATACGCCAATCGTCGTCTTCATAATACCTTCCATTTTCTTTCAGTTTATAATTTCACTCTCCACACCATTCCCTTGATAGCAGTTTTACCTCAAATGAAAGCAACCAACCCTTACAAACCCAATCGATATTCATCCAATACACAAACAGACGAAACACTTTCCACACTATCGTATGGAACCCGCGTATCGAATGGAATGTCACTTAGATTGGCCGGATGCATTTTATGCTTACAAACGGGAACTATGGAAAACGACGACGGGAGCTGCATAGAATGCCATGGACAATAAAATTTATGGCCATTTGGCTATCTAAATTTTTATAATTAGCAGCTTTTTAGTTTGACGCTTCGGTTTTAGTTTTTTTATGTTGGAGCTTGTTTTAATTTATGGTGAGGGGGTTTGGAGGTGCATTTTCTCTGAATTTGGTGATACTTTTGAAGTTTTGGTACAGACTATAAAAAATTTGATAGTAAAATATTACTAACTAAGCACTGGTACATATTTTACTCAAGTATATACAAAAAAATCTGAATAAGCTATCGTAATAAACTACAAAATACTTTTCCGAAAGGTTCTCAACATAACCTTGTACTGAATTAAAATACTACAGGTTTTAACAAAATTATAAATGTTAAGTGATATTTAAGTATACAAAATGCTCCAATAGCTAATTAAGAAAAGCTTCCATATTAGAGTATAATAATTATGCATTAATTTTATTTGAGACTCACTTAAAACCTTTTATCTATATTTCTTAATTTCCTCATGTGCTTAATGATCAGAGATCAAAAAGTCCAGAAGCCGCAACTGTTAAAAATGCTTTTAAATGAGAATGTAAAAATCAATAATATTACCATTTGTTGTCATTTAAAACTAGAACACTTTTATTCTCACCTTGTTTATAGAGACGATCAAAGAAACGAGCCATATGAGAACTACTATGTTAATACTATAAGATTGAATGAAGACGATGCAGTATATAACACAAATAGTAGTAACTAGCCCAATATTGATCATCACGATATACATCTTATTAGCACAGACTAAACCATTGCTTAACCAAATAGCGTGAACAAAATCCTGAAGCAACAGCGCATATTCCAAGTAATTCCTATCAGAAATAGTGAGAAACAACATCTTCCATATTTACTTACTGCAGGCTATTTAAGGCACGCGCCTGCGTCTAAGTTATGTGACATCGCGTAATATTTTCATTGTAAGAGCTTTTAAATCAACCCGTGGAAGGACAGGGCTGACACCAAGAATTGTACAATTTCTGGTTAATTATTTTAGTTTGAAGATTTAATTTTGCATTTTGTTTAAGATACGCTTCATTCTAATCGTCTTTTTCGTGTTCATTGTGTACAAGGCCTAAATGCAAATCAACTATATTTAGAAATATTGATGTAACGTTTGTATCTTTAACTAGAAGTGACACTTTAGTTTGTTTGAGTGCACTAAGATCATTGGAATGTTCTTTCACGAATGATGAAGACAAATTACAAGTGGTTGAACATGATGTCATAGACACACATTGCATTTCTAGAATCAATGCAGCCACACTTGAAAATCACTGCAATCAAGTTTATAAATAGTACTTAACTAGATGACATCACGTCGGTTATAATTATCACAGTAACCCTTTAGTTGACTCTCATAACTTTGAGAAATGAATAGGGGTTCATGTAATTTATGGTGTACTCTATTTGTTTATGATTTAAGTACCTCTTAAATGATGCTTGACTTGAAATTATTTGTTTCATATTCATATTATTTATTTATGATTATTTAGGAGCTAAGGCTAAGGAACAGCGGCTTGAGTAGATTGATCATAAGGTTAAGCCAGCAATGCTTAGCGCAGTCGGTCCGTTTATGGTTGATAGATCGCGTATGTCAATAGTTCCTTTAGTTTTGGAGGACACGATGAATTGGAGGAGGCTGTCATTTGAAAATCTTTGACAGTCATTACGGCTAGTGAGAGGCCACAAAGCTTTACAACCAGTCTTGCCTAGATGTATCAGGTTGCCTTGGTAGTTGGGTTGACAAGGTTAGTAAGGCAGACGTGCCATGTAAAACATTGGTACTCCGCTGCATCTGGTTAGTCTAAACGCCTGTTGATTATCACCATATCTTTATTCTGATCAAAAGTTACATTATTTGAAGCATTGTCCCCACCCCTACTAAGTTCAGTACTCTTATTGACTAATTTACTGTTATGTGTTTCTAAGCTACTTACATATTTTATAACAATTGACCATAACTGTTTATTCATTCTGTTTATTTATTCATTCATTTTCTGCCGTGCCTTTATTTGTAATGTTTTTTTTTTCTTTTGGTGATTTTCTAACGAATGTTACTGATATTTGGAATCGTAGTTATGTATGTATAAGATTGGTATCTTTACAACCTTCACGCAAAATTATAGATGCAACTACTATGAGCTGAAGTGATGTATGATATATTAATAAGTTGCCTCTTTACGACTTACTTCCTTTTACATCAAAGGCCACTTTTAATCCATACTTCCTACCACTTTTCGCGTTCATAAAATTTACGATCAGATTAGCTATTTAACCAATAAGTATATATTTAAGACCCAATATAATTTTATGTTATGACACTTCTCAAGAACGCTTGACCTAAATATAGTAGTGGTTAATACCTCGATATTAGATTTACGGAACGTCATAAACACTTAATCTACACAATCACTGGGTAGATATAATGATATTTCACTTAAAATATTGATTTTTGAATGACCATCTTAATTTTGATTCTGAAAGCTGACGAAACAATGCGTGGTCCTTACACGTGCATCTGTAACTGCAAATAAACAGTAAATCCCTGCCACTGGGCTGCCATAAAAACCCTTACCTTCAACCTCTGGCCGGAACAATAAATAACTTTTTTATTTTCTCTCATTCCATAATTGTTTACTTAGTAACAGCGGGCGTGCCGCAGGGCGCGTGTGAGGTCCCTCTTATATTTGCACGCCACAATTCTTTGTATCCATCGACCGAATTAGAACGACCTTTTCCATTCCCAATATCGGCATGAATGGTTAACAATGTGCTGTAAAAAGCATTTTTGTTCATTCAAATCCA
Organism: Heliothis subflexa; assembly: GCA_022398575.1. Classification (NCBI taxonomy): domain Eukaryota; kingdom Metazoa; phylum Arthropoda; class Insecta; order Lepidoptera; family Noctuidae; genus Heliothis; species Heliothis subflexa. Next base: position 711,853 of record JAKRBP010000542.1, on the reverse strand, counting down.
AAATTGCTTATTACTGCTGCATGTGGAAAGGGAGCAAAAGCTCTTGTTGTGACGTCTACTATTTATTAATTTTTAATGGCCCGTGATACATTTGCCCGCCTTTTTCATGCCTCAATTACTAGCTACATGTCTTCTGTTATCGATCTACCTTTTCAGAACGCCCTGTGCTATTAGTTTCGAATAGATTCTGTTATCAGCGTTTATTTGAAAATATTTATCTTTGAAAAGATTTATTGAATCATATAAAATCTTGATGGACTTCTTAAGCTAGTCATTTTACAAATGGTCAAGATTTTTCTAGGGTACCTATACTTATTCTAATGAGTACCAGCCACCCCAATTCTGGGCATCCTGCTCACATTAGCTTCCCGCTACTTTCTTTAAATACACACAATTATCTCGACAGCTTAGAACAAAAATTTCTTTACCAATGTTGTATTGTGCGTACAGACAGTAACATGACTGAGAAACTTATTCAATAGATCGTCAATAGTAACTGCATTTGAATGGTCACCAAGTTCACAAACGGGGCCAACATTGAAGATGAAGTGATGAATAAAAAGTAGCACAAACAAATCATAAAACTTTTCTATACACATAAAGTGACAGTGGAACAAATGAATGTTACCATAACAGTCCAATCGATACGACTCGTGAGGTCCAATCGATTAGGTTTATAAATCAAATATCAAAACCAACCGATTGGATTTATAAATCGAATAAATTTTCAATTAGCCGCCGGCTTTGGGTAATGGGTTACCATTTATTTGGATTAATATCTCGTGACACGGCGATGAGTTTCGAAATCATCGTAAAGTTTTGTGTCGTTTAGTTGCATTCTTGGCTATCAGATTTACTCGTTTCTGTATGATTTGTAATGGCTCTTAAGAACAAAGTAACTATAATCCTTTGGAAATAAGTTCCCTACTGGAATTTTTCAGAGCAGTCGTAAATGTGACCTTTCGTGCCATAATTTTCATAAAATATTAGTGTTTTATACATGACTTGTTTTAGCTTTAGTTTACCGCCATTTCTGCATACACTAGTTGACCGCATTTTAACTTTACGCTCCCATTGTTCCCATAGCCCTCCCATTTCTAAGAATGCGACACGTAAGACCCAAAACATTTGGGTTTTCTTAGAAAGGTGTGGTTTTTGAATACCGACATTTTGTTCCGATACCGGCAGAATTTGATTTGAATGAGCATTACTCCAATTTATGTGTGAAACACTTTTAATACGTGACTTCTTGCTCAAGTTTGAATTTACTCGTAAAAGAGCGAACATTCTAAAAAGAAAAACTAGACTAAGACACCCACATTGAAATATAAACGACACAACGTACTAACATAATAACCAACAAGGAAGAAAATAATAATCACTCAAAGTAAACAACGAATTGAAAGTAACGTCGAAGACTTTCTTCTAATATTAATGCAGCCTAATGAACTCATACTAAAAGCTCAACACGCAATCATGAGATAGCCTTATCAAATGAAGATATCGGGAAGAGAAATTCAAATTACCCATGCATCAATATGGTAATAGTAATCCACCCATTTCAGCCCTCATTACTGTAGCAGTCGGAGCTAGAAAGTAAACTAATACTCCTTCATAACGTTTGCTTAAAAGGGACCGACGTTTAACCTCATTTGTGTCGGAAACCCCTGCTGCGTTGCCTAATTTGTCCACAAGTTTCTATTCTAAAGTGACGTAATTAACTTTATCTATATGAATATTGTTAAGTCCAAAATGTTTTACATTTGTTTTGTCACTTAGTGCACTAGATTTGTCACTATCAATTTCTGTTTCTAATTGTTTGGTTCGCTTTCAATTGAAATTGTTCAATGGCATACAAAGACGCCGCTCGTTGGTTAATATATCAGTTTCTGGGAATTAGTTTGGTTGTGAATGCTATTGTGTTACCTAAAATGTGATCAATGATCTTGTAAAATAGGCTTATTTGGGGTGAATACATAAACTAACCATTAGGTAAACGATCTTTTTTTTTTGACTTTGTAAGTTGCATCGTGAACTACTCTTTTATTCTTTAACAATTTTACCGTAACTCCACTTTAGTTAAAAACATGAACCATTGTAACAAAATAACAGCTAACCGATGAATCACTTACAATTGTATCCTTCTATTCACTGCCTAAAATAATACAGGCACTCTTCCCAAAATCTTGGCGCCACCAAACAAAGAGAAAAAAGTTCTCGAACATTGTCCTTTCGTATCAGATTGTTAAGTGGTCCTTGGAAGCGTGAATGATCTTGTACATGAAAAAAAAAGGTTGCCAATCGGTGTGTCCGTCAAGGAGCTTCAACAATACATGACAGTAACATGACACCAAAGGGATGGCACACGTGACACACTTACTGATTTTTTTGTCATGTTCGAAGAAATGTAGGTGATTACCCTTTTTTGTCGTCTTTAGCAGTAATGTCTAATTTAGAGAGAAGATATCTGTTTGATTTTAACAGATACGAATTGTATCCGGCTACTTTGTGACAGAAATAGGTATCAGCTATTCAAATATCAGGTGTCGTGCGATAAGCACACGTGCTCAGATTCTATAGTATTTAGGTGTCAATAGTTTCCAAAATCCATGTTATTCAAATTAAAGCAGTTACTCTAGTTATTAAGTTGTCAATTCACTGTACTGTCCATATTTATCATTCAATGCCTTTGTCATAATTTATCATTTAATTTAAAGGTCTTAGTGGGAGGTTATTACTCATAGTCAACTAAAGCAGTTTTGCTGTTGAAGTCGTGAATGTTTTTTTCAGCTACTTATAAATTTGAAAAATTGACAAGAGTGGAATTTACGACAAGTGTTAGACACACATGTTACACAGATATGGAGTGATAAGTTCGAATCGAGTAAAACTTACAATTCCCAAGAAAAAGTCTGATTCATCCATTTGTAACCACTTAAAATTATACAGATCCTTCCATTGTAATTTGTTGGTTTACGCGTTTTATCTCAGCTAAAGTGTTTTTCTGTGCTTCGTACAAAGGATCACAATATTTGCCACTTGAGGCTACACTGTTCACGCCCTCAATATGTCATATACACATGATTTTTTTTAAAGACTGCTACGAAGACATTGCGTTTAACATCAAAGGCATAGAGTTCATTATCCTAAAGCATCTATCTTGGAGCTGCAAGTAAAAATTAAATGGTGTCTTATCTTTTGTTGACAGCAATTGAGTGATCGCTTTATGCTCAAAAGTGAGTTATATCAAAGGAGACCGCGTCGAGTATACTTAAACGCCTCCGGTTAAAATGTCATTAATTATTATTTTCAGTTTGTGTGAGTATATTTTAAAATATCTTTAGCAAGTCTTAGATCGAAGATTTGACCACTTAATGCGATGGCAAATAACTTTTAATGAACATTAATAGGTTACCTCCACAGCCTCTGTATTAATTAATAGAATAGAAAATAAACTGATATCATTTCATTACTAATACGATTTGATTAACAAGGTATGATCAATAACACCGTTGATTATAATAAAACTAGTCAAGAATTCAATTACAAAATGAAGTATCGATTTACTGCATATTACCATGGATGATATAATGGAATAGCCAAGATTCCTCGTCCCATCGACAATCGAAGTAACGAGTTCAAAGATTTTCCATACATAAGTTATGAAGCAAGATTACTAGTTTCCAAGCAATTAACTAGATACAACAACATAATTATGAAATCGAAAGCTTTTCTTGGAGATTTGCATGAACGGGAACTGGTGCTTAATCCAGAAACATTCGATAATGACCCTTAATGTGATAGAATAAGAGTTAGTGATTTGGAATGAGTTGGAAAATGTATGGTTGTAAAGATTGTCAAGGTTTGCCCGCTGGCGCCTCCAAGAGTCCTTGAGTTGGTGGCAATACTTGACAGCCCTTGAATGCCGAGAAATGCGTAAGAGGCAGTAGATACAAAAAATAATATAGAATTTTTGCTATTCATTACTAATGGCATGTTTAACAACACGAACAGTATTATAGTCCAACTAGAACCATTCTTTTGTCGTAGGCCCTTATTGAACTGTATTTTAAGATTAGCTGCCACATTGGAATTTGTTTCCCTTGTGTGATCTTTGTCTCAAGATTTAATGTGGGTTGGCTCCTAGATATTTCCATTTCAAAATAGCTTTTGTCATAAGTTATTGATATTAAATGTGCAATTATCTTAACTGCTATCATGCGAGGCTGAATGTGTGCTTCTGATATTTATTCGCATGTACACGTAATCAAAAGTTAGGATCAGAAATAAATTGTTAAAAGTTCAAGAACAAAATGCTATTTTGTCTGACATTCCTCGAGTTATTTATGCATGTTACATTCGTACATGTGTGTTGGCCTTATTTTACAGTTAACCATTTTGTATTTCAAGTAGGCTTTTCAAACTGGAATTCTGTTGCATCAGATTATCTAATTGGACATTAGAATTAGAAAAATACATTAACTCTAACGTTTACTTCATTAGACATATGTTATGCAACAGAGCTATCTAGCTCATGAATTGTATCGATTTCTTTGTCCATAAAACCGATAACTTATATATATTCCATATTATTGACCAGTATAACAATGACACTATAACTTGCTTTAATGTACCTTATGGTTTTAGAATTAGAGTTCATATTGTCATGTAGTGGTTCATCACGAGTGGTCTTTCTTCGTCGGCTGTAGGAATTTGCGTGGGTTCATAGCTTGTTTTCTTTGACTTTTCGCTTCATTAAGTGTTTGTTTACACGCATTGGATACAGTGTCGTGCTCATGATGAATGCTTGCTCAATATAAATCCCATAAGTCTCTGTTATGGGAAACTGTTATTGTACAATTTACTCATCATTCTTTGTTGAAAGAGTTGTTTACAATACATTACAGTCTCGAATTTTTGTCGAAATCATTTTAGGTTTCGGGTAGCCTTCGTTGAAACATTGGAAATTAAAAGTTCTACATATAGATTTTTTCTTAAATTGTCTAAGACAGAAGTACTTTAGAATGTTGATCAGTACTCTAAAATATACTAATGATAATTATTACTAATGCAGCAGTATTTCTTATGCAGATTAGGCTCATCTACATAAGAGTATGTATGGGCTATTGATTTCAATAAGGTCATGTTCAGGCACACCATGGTGGCCTATTTCCCACCGTATTATTTACAGGATGTTTGATAGATAACATAATTATTATTTTGTCTACATCAAGAACTATGTTATCGGTCATCATTCGTTTTTCATTCTTTGCGCCATAATGATTTATGTTTATGAATTAAATTTCTTTAATAAAAATATCAAATTCCGTTAAATTTTATTCTCGACAACTTCTTCAATTTCAACAGCTACTAGTACAATATATTTATATATTACAACATCGTCTTTTTCAACGATATCAACGATATTCCAAGTAGCTATCACATCACATATTAACATTTAACAAGTTAAACGATCAACCTTATCGTCACTATCATAGACAACTTTTTTCTAATTCGTAACCCTACACCGAGCTTCCTCGAGATAATCAGTGACATTTCATAACACTATTATCGAGATTACATTATCGATATCATTTAAGTATCGATATTTCGTAACGCACTGTTATCGGGCACTCGATAACCTTTATTCAGCCTTCCGCGGTGACAACTACAGGACTGGGGAAAGTAAAATATTGTGCCGTAAGCTTTTAATGGAATTATACAAGTATTTATAATAACTGGCTTAGATAATAGTGCCTAGTTAGTATCTTTGTGCTTGTTAATAGAACATAAGAGAACAGGAATAATATCTTCCTGTTATAGTTTAATTACCCGAGAGCGTCGCATCTAGTCTAATCTTTTTCTGAGTGTAGTAGTAATCTTATGATTGCAAATGCTACAGTATCAATCTCTATTAACAAACCATTATACAGTTAGCGCAATATAACTATAATTATAGCGTTACCTCCTAACAATATTGTATATCGTATACACGACTCAAAATACATAGTTCATCTCGAAACAAAAAAACCAATATCTCTATAACAATTTGCGTAACAATACATTTCGGTACACGAACTGCACTCACGATATAATTATCCATAATTATCTCATCTCCATCTGTAAGTCTGTTAACATTACTGTTCAGGTCATATAATTGCCAATATTAATCAAAGCTTAGTCCTTATCTCTGAACTAGCTGAATAATCACATCACGACCTCTAAGTTTATGTCCAAGTATAACCTAGTTGTAGGACAATTGTTAAACGCTTTACTATTTTGTTTGTTTGCCTTTTTAGGAAATATCGTGTTTCATACATAGTTAGCTATGTCGCCTGGAAGTTAAGCTTAAGGTTAGTATTTGGATGGGTGACCGTTTTTATGGAACTTAGATTTGACACTATTCTTTTTTCATACTTGCAGTTTAATGTAGGATATACAATTTTAGTTACCAATGCAAAGCTGTTTAGGATATAAAGCTACTTACGGTTTCTTCAAAATAATAGCTCTGGTTTTCGGAAAGTTATTACAAAATAACTGTTCATTAATAAGGTTAACCTAAATAACAGCTAGTAAAATACTGAGCATATTACTGATTAAAAACAACATGCGAACAATTTTGTTACTAGTTACAAAGTTTGCGTGGGTACCAGGGCCACAACATTAAAGAAGAGGTTTAATCCTGACAATATCGTAAAAAGCATGAGAACGGTTAGAGGTAAATCTATAAACATAGTGTAAATTATTGGTTATTGTCTGACTGTGTGCTAGTTAGATTCAAAGTATGCGGAACATAAACTATGAGTCTATTTAGCGAAGAGTTCGAAAGATAAGTATATGTCAACACCTTGTTTGGTCAAGAACCTTTTTAATAAGATAACGCTTTACATAGCTTCATATTTGTCCACTAAACATTTTAAGAATAGTAATATTTTGTAGCCATAACTTAAAGCCAAGTGAATCCCCGAACTAACATACTTGCCATATCAGCATATTATGTGACCAACCGTCGGCTTCCGAGAAATTTTTCGTCAACTCTCATGTTCGTAGACATAACATTATGAAGGTAGACGGCCAAATTCTTTGGTGGTCAGATGACAAGGTTACCAACGTGCCTCTGGACTATTTAAATAATAATATTCTTGTAAACAAGTTTACTGTTTTAGGCGCAGTAATAAAGGGTGTATAATACGCCGGCACTGTCACTATCAAAATAATTTTGTTCCTTACTTATATAGTTTAAGAATAAGAGAGATCTTAATTAGGTCAATGAGATTTATGAGGTAAATGTATTATAATTCGGGTTTGGGGGCAATCAAGTTGACTTCAACGTAGAGCAATCCATGAAATTATACCTTAGAAGTATGTTTCCTATTATACATTCCTTCATAATGATTTATTTGTAAATCCTTATTCATTCAGACAAACATCCAGACACCCTCATCGATACTCAAAAATTGATCCTTTAGTCTTTTCGTTAACCCTTTCCAGGAAACTCGGGTGTGGTCTGACCTATTAGCAGAGGAGTGATAAGTAGCCCTCGTTCTTTATTGAGGGCCTGACATGAGCGTGCGAAGGTGAAGGGTTGTGGGCTCGTGTAGACCACACGGGGTCATCGCAAAAACTGCTTCTATGTGAGTTCTAATAAATATACTCTTAAATGGCGTAGTTCTTATTATCTCACCCGGGTGAGAAAAACGATGTATCATGACGGTGTATCTATGCTATATAGAGGTATTTGCATCAATCAAGTAGACTTTATACAGAGACTCTCACAGACAACAATTTTATTGCCGGTCGAAAGTTTGGGGTCTTTATCAGTGTACAGAATATGTACATATATACTTAGGTAAGTATCGGCCGATTATAAGGTTTGATTAGATTCACGATTACCTTCAATCGATCTAAACCTCTCTATATCTACTGGCTAACTTATAAAGTCAAGCTATTGGCACTATTTTATGTGTCATTGTTATTTTCACATAAATTATTCGCTACTCATAACCTCCTACTCATGTTGAGCTTGAAATAAATGTTTCTATTCTATTCTATAACCACCCTTACAATGTATCCAGTAGTGAAAAACAAAACAAATAACCAGGATTTCCCACGCTAATGTCAATACAATGTCATATTGACAGTGTTACTTATATGTCTCATAGTGTCACGACACTATTGTCACTTCGTCACGTATGTCAGTACACCTATAGTATTTATTGTAACAAAAGTTGAGGAAATTGTAAATGTTGTTGTATGTTTGCACATGATGACGTAAATGAGTCTTTATCTTAGTTTATCGATTTTACCTCTAATAATAGAGGAATTTTGCTTTGGAAATCGGCGTACTGTGTTGTTTGTGGTGATCAATATCGCTTCTCTTTTGTTTTTATATCATGCGGTTTATAGAATTAAAACACTAACAGCTAATTTCACACTTTCCAGATAAGGATCTAGATAACTATCTATCAGATAATGCCATATAAATGTTTTTAATTCTGACTACTTTCCTAGCGCAGCATCTGTCATATAGCTTTCTAGAACTTTATCTGAAACCTGTTGAACTTGCCCTTAAAGTTTTCTTTTGAACTGCAATACTTATACTAACTTACTTTTCTGTCAATATTCAACTACAGCCTTCAATCAAGTTCCTATCGCACTCTTATACTCCATAACCTCCGTTCACTAGGTATAGCAAATACGCACTATTAGCTCGAGACATAAATCATAACCTATTGGAATAGGTCGTTGAGGCACAGGTATGTTACCTATGAGTTATTGCCACGGGTTTTCACTCTCGCTAATGTTTTCATAAAGCAATGAGTTATGTTGATGTGTTGATTATCGTGTTAAATATTTTAAGACATTATCATCCTGTTTGAGAGTTACTTCTCATCCTATAAGAAGATTAGGTACTATCTCTAGTTAGATCAGTTATTTTGGTGAGATCAGCACTTCGATGCTCTGAAAAGGCCTCTTTCAGTTAGATCTAAGAATTTAACTAATTTATAGTAGCTTTTTAGAACGCAAATTATAATAATATAAAATTTATGATCACTAAAATCTCCTTTTCGAGAGAAGTATGTTAACAAATTGGCACCTCTTCTGAAAAAAACAGTCTAATTTTGAGAACAACTATGTCTCGATTTTTTAAACTTACTTTATACTAAGGTTAAAAGAAAAGCCTACAGCAAATATTTTCAGCTACGAAATAATGACCAGTAACTCCAGAATTTAAAACTAAACACCGTCAACAAGAAAACGCATGAATCACTCACCCCTGACCATTCCCACGGTACAATACCGCGATACTATTTACACTCCACCTGACCCAGGTTCCAGGTCCTTAACCTCTCCTTATGTAATGTTAATACGTTGACAGGTAACATCTGTCTGTCCGTACGTCACTTTGTTCGACGCAGATTTGCATATAAATAAACTGCAGTGGGAGTTTGCACGCTTGACAAATAGACGCGATTTGTTTTTCTTTGGTGTGTTTTTCATCTGCATGTCTTAAGTTTGAAATCAGTGACTGTTTTTGAGGTGTCACAGAGTAAAAATCGTTCAGAAGTTTCACAGAAAAGTTTATGGAGATAAAAAATACTGTCACACACGCTGTTCAACCACGGATACATTTCAAATAGCTAGGTATCTTCTATCCGAATTTATGACAAGACTAACTCTATTAGGACCCAAGTGAAACCTATGTTTGGATGAAAACCTTATAGAAGTAGCAAGGAAAACTTATTCTAAAGACCTAGTAATGTAATGAGACATCTGTGTCCTGAAACGTTCATTTCAATATCACTGTTACAAATGTTGAAGTGACATAATATACCTACAAAAACAAAATTGTATGTAACACAAGTTCATAGTAACAACTAAACAGCACACTTGATTGTTTTAGAAATAACATCCGCATTTTCTGTAGTGAAAATAATTGCATATGTGACGATCATGGTGTCATAACAAACTACATAAGTAATCCAAACGGATTCTAAAGGAATAACTATACAACGACGATCAAAGAAAACCACACTGCTTTTGTTTCGATCATATGACAGCCTTACCTAATTGTCCCAACTTGGCCTTCTGCTTCTTACCATTCAAATTATAATTGCAAAGATATTGCCTCAACTGGTTATTGTACCGCGGAAGTAAATGTCAATTGATGGATGAGTTGCCATGCCTCTTAATAGGAGTGTTAACGATTTGAAGTCACTGTCGCCAAGACAATGCAAGACAGATGTATGTGCATATTTATAAGACAATAGTTGCTTGTTCAAAGATTCCCTCTGGATATTATTTAAACAGGTGCGAGAATTGTTTGTCATTTGTTTCGTGGTTGAATGTAGGGAATATTTTTGTTCGGGGACAATGTTACGCGTGTTTGCGATTCTTACAGTGATGAGAAGTTGAATTACAGGTGATTGCTGAAGATTGAGTTTATTTGCATACAAATTAGCAAAAACCGTGGGAGGAAGATTAGTTTGGTGTCTTTCATCGTATCTTTCCAAAAATAGATTTGACATTTACTTTATGTAATTTCGAAGATGATGAATTTTAAAATGTATGGTTTAGCTATTTTATTACTCACTTCAGAAACTAGATGTTCGCATCACCTCTACGATGGTAGCGAAACGGCGAAGCTATACATTCTTACTGATGTGAAAAATTTGTGAAGTTAGGATCGGGTCTCTACATGAGATCTTATTCATTATTTCACAGGGCATACCTTATGTGGTCGGCTTGGCAACATTTTACGTGAAATCTTTTTGGTGGGATTTTAAATTACCATAACTTTAGCCCACCAGTGCCAAATTTTTTTAATTTTAATCTTGCGTACCACAACAGTTTCCTTAGGATCCTTACCATATATCAGAGTGTCATAACAAGCTTTTATGTAATGTATTGCACCTCCACGCGCAGTGCATGGCACAAGGAACACGACGAGTGGCTCACTACTAGTGGAAACTGGAAAACTCTACTGTGAATAGACGCCCATCCATGAGGATCGTATAATACTTCTATGATGTATGATAATGAGAGATCTTTGGTAGCTTAAAAATGCGAGTTGAGATAGAGTATAATATTTAATAAGTGTTATTGAAAATTATGATAAAAATTCGGGTCAAAAACATTATTTACAGTCTTTAACTTTGAAAATAATGACATAATAAAATCATTCAAAAATCGTAATAATTTGACTACTAACATCATAATGATATAGTCTAGTTAGCCTAGCAATAGAATTATAAAATCACCGTACAAATCAGATAGATAACACTTTTAATCTGATGCCTATACCTATTTAATTATTGGAAATTATTGCCACAAACATTATGAAAATTACAAACATAGTAAATACCAATTAGATCATCATTAGTACTTTAATCTATTAACTAAAATATTTAGATTACACGCAGCAAATTCTTGAAGAGATTATATCAATTATACGTTATCGTTGCTAAGTATTAAATCTTTGAAAACTATTGATTTACTCAGACACACACATTTATGATAGGTTGACACTTGCATTTTTATATAGAGGTACATCACGTGTAAAATAGATATTTTAGTTTAACTTAATTTTAATTTAATTTCATCAATCTATTTCTCAAAATATTTTTTAAGTAAGTAAGTATCATATTCATTATTATCAAAATATCATGATATTAACTGACTGACTGACTGACCGATTCTTCATTTCTACGAGCAGTATTATATAATTAAATAAATTCTACAAGATATACATACATAGGTACATCTAAGCGACCCATGACGATGATTCCGTTATAATAATGACTTTATAATTAGCCCGGTTGTCGACCTAACCCTAATTATCACATATCAATGAATATATCAATTAATAAGACTATACTAAACATAACATTGCGTAAGAAACACACATTAGTTACAACATAACAGGTCAAAAATTCAGGTAATTAGTGAGTGTGGTAAAGTTATTCGAATGAATGTATAGGTAATTTATAGGCAATTGTATAGGTATTATAGGCAAGAAATGATGATTCAGATTTAAAATAGTTTTAAAATCATTACGTCACCTGATTGTGAAATTATCTATTGTAACATATAAAAACACTTTGTTATTACATACTTAGTTATCAAATAACTATTACTCGAATATTTTAAGAATGATGCAATTCGCATAAACAACTCTGTAATAGAGGAGCAATATTTTCACCAACTTTACATAAAATATGATGGAACCTAAAATCTATTTATTTTCAATTAATATAAATTAAAAAAACATTTACCTTTTAAAATGATGAGGTTTGATTTCTAAAATGTTACATTCGTCACTTATCGTACTAACCTATCCTAATGGATGGGCGCCTATAACCTTTGCAAAGGTTAAAAAAATTGTTCAGTCAGTGCACCCGAGTTTTTACACGAGGAAAATTATTTCAAAGCGTGTAACACTACAGGATCTATCCTCGATTTACAACTCTATACTGTAAGAGCCTCTTAGCTAAGAAGTAAGAATAAGGAGCGATGGAAAAGCAGCGTTTGGCATGCTGCGACTACAGATCGGAAACTGTTGAAGTTACTTTAATATTTCGTTCTCTTACACAACTGTACAAATCTTCTTTCTGCCAAGTTCCCAAGTTATTTTGTGTCGGTGCAGATATTGTCCGTGTCCATTCCTTTCTGTCAGCCATCATATTAACACCCATTCCACCGAAGCATCTTTTCTTTGATCCATCCACGTTCATACTTAACATACCTTTGGTAAATAATTGGAAAATATTCTTCATGATCCGCCATCGTCTTGTCTCTCTATCTTCCATAACTCGACGTAAGTTCATTCCAAGTTTCATTACCTAAGTCTAGACTTCGTTGTTACAAACTGTAGGTGCTGCTAAAGATAATCAGGGGATTATGTCATACAGGTAGGTGGCTGCATTCGTCTTGCTGATAACATCACAGGAGAATCTAGTTTGCTTAATGATTACGGAAACTAAACGGCAAGCGTATCGCGATTTACAGAATATTATATTAGATACTTTATAGAAAATATTAGATAACTACCATATACCACAAATAATTGTTCGATGGTTGTCTATTCAGTTAGTTATGAACCGGTTTAATGTTAAACAGTTTGTAATATTCAATACTCCTGATATGCCTAATGACACATCCGCCGTATTTTGCTTCATACTTCCATGTCCTAGCAACACCAATCATCCCCATTTAAGTCATGTTAAATCCAAAACCCACCCAATGACTTTAGGCAATGAACCAAACGAAGCTTTTAAGGCTAAACATATCAAAGCAGCTACCTTCAACAACCTTGAAGACCCTCGGACAAGCAATGACAACTATGTAAATAGGTTACAACCAAAAGACGAAGACGACAGTCACGAGCCATAGTACACGACCGACTATAACCCTGTACTAACAAAATAATTCTGTACATACATAAATTCTAGTTTCTGATGATATCTACAAAATTTACGGCCCAAGCGCAGTGCAAAGGCGAAATAGTGAATAAGCGGACATAATGTAACTGATACATAGATTTAACTAGAGATAATTTTAATGAAGGTTTTGTTGGATTTAATCAAATCAAATGACGGCAATCTGTCGCTATTTTCTTGATTGCGTAAACGATAGTATCTTGGGATGAGTGACTAACTTGTTTGAAGTTAGAGGGATGTACTATGTATGAGCGCCATCTTTCTGTAGCTGTATATAGATGACGTACAGCCAGTTTCACAGGTTCCAGATAAAGTTTTAGATAGTTAGCTGAGAGATAACGACAAAGAAATGTCTTTAATTTTGACTATTTCTTTCTATGGCAGTGTCTGTCAGATACATATCTATAACTTTATCTGGGACCTGTGAAACTAGCGGGTAGTATTTTATATGACGTAAATTTCTCCCAAAGATAGGATCTTGACAACACTTTCAAGACCTATTATTTTTAACTACGATCTAGCCCAAACTGCCGAACTGCCTCTAAATTCCAAAAACGGCTTTACCAATCATTCTAACAGCTTGATCTAAACTTCCAACCAAGATCTAAATAAACAAGGGCCTTACAAAACTCAAGCTTTACTTGCAAATTGCACTATTTATACGCTAGCTCCCTTAACTATACTAAATGGCGTGTACTAACTAAACAGTATTTTTGAGTAACTGCCTCGTATGTCTAGTTACTGACAGAGTTGATAGGTAGTTAAATCCAAACGCAAGTTATAGCGAGGGCATGGGGTAATAAGGAGCAAACGTAATCTGCAGATTTGAATATAAGAAATTTACACCTGTATTTTACCACCTTGCTGGATGTTTTGATAAGTTCTTGTGTAAGACGTGTTTAGATTAGACTATATTTCTCTTCATAAAAAATTATTTTATTTTATTCGGCTACTTAAATATTTCTTTATTCC